>CAUYRB010031305.1:0-20359 GCA_963574695.1 Propithecus perrieri | reverse complement strand
TCACAGCAACCTCAAACTCCTGGCTCAAGTGATCCTTCTGCCTCAGCCTCCCAAGTAGCTGGGACTACAGGCATGCACCACCATGCCCGGCTAATTTTTTTCTGTATATTTTTAGTTGTCCAATTAATTTCTTTCTATTTTTAGTAGTGACGGGGTCTCGCTCTTGCTCAGGCTGGTTTCGAACTCCTGAGCTCAAACAATCCGCCTGCCTCGGCCTCCCAGAGAGCTAGGATTACAGGCATGAGCCACCGCACCCGGCAGGATTTACTTTTAAGTGTATATATTTTTAAGTTTTATGTTAAAATTTTTTAAAATGCTACTTAAGGAACCAATACCTGTATTTCTCTAAAGGCAGTATAGCCTTTAGAATACATTTTGCTCAATTTCATCTGAACTTTATTATATCATTATAGAAAAGGCAGCTCAAATGAATATCCAAAGAGACAAAGTGAACTTTAGTGTCATTAGTACCTAGTTTTGTATAGTTTTATCTGCTTCACATAATAGTAGGTCATGAGCTTCAGGTGCAGATTATGTATCTTTTTTTTTAATAGCAATCTTCTGTACAGTGCCTAACATTACACTTTATGTATAATAGGGTAATTATTAAATATTTATTACATGGAGTGAAATGGGTTGAAGATTTAATTTATAACCCTGAACATCTTAAACCAAGGCTACTAAGAAGACTAATCCCTGAATGTTTCTTCTGAATATGTTTTAAACCTAAAGAGAAACAATTGCTCAATGTCTTACCTTTGTTGAATTTGTTCAAAATAGACTATTCATTAATTCCCTTACCCCATCATTCAGTCGGTATTTAATGAAAGCTTGCTAAATGCCAGGTCTGGGCTTTGTTTGGGGAATATCTGGATAAATAAAATTAAAAATCTCTCTAAAAACTTGGCATGTAATAGGAAACTGCAATTAGTACTTAAGTAGCTGCACTTAAGGTAGAAAATATTATGTAAATGTCATAGAAAGTGGTAAAGATAAACAATTTTGGGAATTTTTAGGTGATATATATCAGCAAATTATGATTTAATTAGGGGAAAACCTAAGCATTTCCATCTTCCAATCTTTTAATTACCATTCATAAGCATGGTAGATAAAACAGAGAATTATCAAAGAAATAGCAACATTTTGAAAATTTATGAACAATGGTCCCAAGGATGATGGCCAAATTAGGTTTAATAAGAAACCAACAGAAACCACTACCCTAGGAAAGGATCAGAAGTAGATTTCACTGATAAATAAACATACAGAGTATGTATGCAGAATATTTTTAAGATGATAATAACCACACAATGCAATGCCATCTAGCATCAAAGTGAAGATTCAAGAGAAACTTAAAATAGAATAAACTACAGTTCAGTTATATTGTTTTTTCATCGAATTAGAACATATTATCTTAGTAATTCATTCATTAGCTAAAAATATGCAGATAATCATTACACATAGCATATATTATTCTATATTTTTGATTAAATAATATGCTAAGATGAATTATTTAGAATATGAACTTTTTTCTGTAGCAATCTTAATTATATAAACCAAGGTAGAGCCTAGAAAAGTATCAATTTTTTTGAAACTGTAATACATTTAAGCTATAAAGATATATTTAAAGTATATTAATTATACATTTAAAATTTATATAATCTATACAGGATAAGCATATTTACTTACACACTAAAATAATGTAATAAAATTGTAAAACTATTTTGCCAAGTCCTTTTCTGTTCTTTCCCTTTCAATAGCAATATTTTTCATCTCACTAACTTGTGATTCCAAATTTCTCCAGCCATCATTGGTTTTTCTCATGTACAGCACAAGCTTCGATGAAAACATCCTCAAGCTTTAACCATGAATAGTTTGGGGACATAGATCACGAAAGTAGTTTTTCTAGGGCTTAATAGTGGAGCAAATGGAACATCACTTGAAGAATTGCTCTGCCAGTTCTCAAAAATTTTACAATAAAAAATATTTAGAACATAAGTTTTAACGTGGATTTTCATCATGACCAAAAAGGCCATGATTAAGATGAAAGCATTTTTTATGAATTAGAGAAGAAAATAAAATATACAAAATAAAGATTGTCTCAGAATACTTCACCCCATCATTTTCTTATTGCTTTAATTCAAATATTCTTTAGTCAAAATGTTGCAGATATATTTTATTTATTGTTCTCCTATACTTTTATCGATACATATTGAACATTTAAAATCATAACTGGAAAATGACCGTTGGCTTGGATAAAGTCAGAAAGCAATAGGGGATTTCTAAGTTTCCAGATCACAGTATCAGAGTAAATAAAAGTAGTTACTTACTCTTCTTAAGATATGTATTTACTTCATTTTTATATCATTAATATTTTTATTTTGGGTGGGAAGGAAGAGTGACATTCATCTATCTGTCACATAAGTAGTTGCCCAATGACTCAATGACTTATTTTTATTTCCTTTTAATTTTCTACCTTTTCATCCTTTGCCCTTGCATTTCTACCCAGTGAGGAACCCATTCAAATGGAACCCAAACCCAAATTAGTAATGTACATTTTCTGCCAAACTAAAGAGTTTGAGATCTTTTCTCTCTCTCCCCTCCCTTTTTTTTTTTTTTTTTTCTGCCACAGCAGAGTACATAACACACATAGATAAGAAATGAAGGACACGAAATTCTTGAATTACAAGCAGAGATGTAGGGAAGCTCTACATCACCTAGCAAGATTGAAGATAGAAAGTAAAATAAACATCAAACATCCAAAAGTATATCAAAGCATGCTCTCTTTAGGAAAGCAGTGACAAAAAATCAGACAACTGCAAATAATACCAGTAGCTTCAATAAAAGAAAGTAAAGATATTATATGCAGAGCTTGATGCACAGAAGAGTCTGAGCCATATGTTAGAAAAGTAGGATCCATTCAGGTTTGAATAGATAATAACTCTTTGCTGAAAAATACTCCAAGTTCTTTAATGAGAAGAGCCTGAAACCACTGTATTTAATTTATGGTTTATCATATGTAACAATATTTATGTTCGTTTATATATTTCTTCCAAGAATGGATTAGGTCTTTCTCAATAAAATTTATGATTTACTGTATTTATAAAGTTGAGATTTGTGGAAGCTCTCTAGGTGTGATTGAAAAGGAACATCTAAATTAAATAGTAAGGCAGCTCTTATGCTATTTCCCAGAGCGGCTGTAAGGGTGATGAGGGTGGTAAGCACTCCTACAGGGCACTGTTTAATTAGATTGGAGTCTGGGTGAGTTTCAAATTTTTTAGTTGAACTTTTTTAACCATAAAATTTGAACTTTTATTATCAGTGGCTACAACCAGATCAGTCTCTTCATCTTTGTAACACCAGTGTCCAAGACAGTTCCAGGGTAATAGTAAAAACTCCATGAATATGAAAGCAAGGAAGAAAGGAAGGGAAGGGGGGGATTAATAGAGGGAGAAATGGAATAATAAAAGAAAATAGCATGGTGGAACAATCCTGAGCTAGTTTTTGATAGCCCTTAGTTGTGGTCCAAATTGTGCCAGTTAGCTACGTAACCTTGGGTAAGTTATCTAAACCTTCTTAGTCTTTCATTTCTAAAGTGAAGGAAACTTACTATAAGATCTCCAAGATTCCTTCCAGCTTTTATGCTATTATTGTAAGTTATTTTTCTCATTATATAAAAGTAAGCATAGCAATTTAATATTTACTTTTCCAAATATTTTCATCATTCAAAATATATTCAATTACTATATTGAAATGCACACATTCATGGGATTTTCCCATAAGAAACTAATATCATCAGCGATTTCAAATTTTTAAACATTCTTTTATAAGGCCTATAAAACTAAAATCAAGGAATATAATATCCCTCACTCTTAAATAACTGACATTAAAGAAAAAAAATTATAACCTCAAAACTTGTTCCAACTTTTTCTAATCAATCTTAATTGATTCAAAGGTATTAAAATAAATTACAAAGCATACTAAGAAAATTGTGTTATAGGTTGAAAGAGACACCCTGCCACACTTTTAATCATCATTGTTGCATGATCCAAATTTTGGAGCTGCAAACTTCTCTCTTCACAAAACAATCTCACTTGGGAAGACACATGGTCAAAGAAAAAGTTGGGCACTAGCTCTTTCAGAAAGACAATTTATAAAAAAACTATAAGTTTCTACTCTGCTTACTTAGTTTATACTATTTGTTTCAAATTATATCTTCTGAAGAATAAGCTAATTTGCTACTAAAGAGGATATTCTTATCAATATTTATCAATTATTTATCAATATTATTTATCAATATTAGAATGTCTTACTCAAATGTGTGGCTCATATTTCCATTTCATTTACTTCTTGCACATAATTTTTTTATTATGCCATTAGTAACAAAATTCACAAGAAAAATCACCTTGTAAATGCCGATGCATTTATTATCAGTACCCATGCCAGTCTCAAAAAAAAAATCAGTGTTTGGGATGTATGCATTCTAAAATACTTTATTTTCAGCCAAAAATATTCTCAAAAAAAATAAATAAATAAAGAAGCATTAACAAAAGTAGTCTCTGTCTACTTGGTCAATAATTCTTTACTAATATTATTCTATCTAAATTTCACTCAGAAAATCTTTTCTGTACCTACCTATGGGTGTCTAAGAATATTTTATTTAAAATTCATCTAGTATAAGAAAATAGTCTTGGTAATACAAACTATTTTAGTTTATTTCATTTTTATTATTTTACATTCATTTGTGGAAACAGACAAGTTATGTTTTCTTCTCTTGATGAAATTTGTGGTAACTCATGGGAGGTTTACACATTAACATAATATACCCTTTGCATCAGCTGTTCCACTGAAGTTTTTATAATTAAGCTGAATCAATTAAAATAGATAAATTTCTAATAAAGTACAACTCTGAACCAGAATTTCATCACTCATTCCCTGGGGAATGAGCACAGATACCTGAGGCCAAATTTACTTAATTGTTCCACAATAAAGCCTTGTGTTTAATCACAGACCGCTTCAAAGAAATCCCCAATGGTTTTAATTAATTAGCTGCATTCATCGTTCATTCACAGAATTGAAAATATTTAACATCTCTTATCTTAGCTGAAAAGTCATCATTTATTTTATTTTGTTATTTTTTAAGCTGCAGGATATCACAGAAACAGAGTTCTTACCATCGGGGATGGAAGGTGAATCAAGATCTGTGGTAGTTATTCAGAACTGAGTAAGCCATCTGTAGCTTCACTACAGAAGTTTAATCAAAAGGAAATTGTCAATTGACAATTGACAATTGTCAATTGTCTTACAAATTTAAGACAATTGAATCTGATTCAGTGATATATATGATTTGTCTTGCATTTTCTCTTTTCTAGAATTATACAAATATGTATCTGTTTTCCATCTGGTAGATGGTATCAAATATCATTACATTATAAAAGTCAGTTGTAAAAAAAATCACATTCAAAATAAAATCAGTATAGCCAACAAGTCAATGGTAACAAACTAAAATGGCTGAGCTAAAAAAAATTTAAACTTCAGAGCAAGTGTCTAAAAATCAATTATGTATCCATGACTTACATATTCCAGAAAAAGAAAATAAAGAACCTAAAGGAGTAAAAAAAAAAACCAAAACACCAATTTCATCAGGGCACAGTAGCTCAAGCCTGTAACTCTGGGAGGCTGAGGCTGGAGGATTGCTTGAGGCCCGGAGTTTGAGACTAGCCAGAGCAAGAGCCAAGAGCGAGACCTCTTCTCTACAAAAAAAAAAAAAAAAATAGAAAAATTAGCCCAGCATGATGGAGTATGCCTATAGTCCCAGCTTCTGGGGAGGCTGAGGCAGAAGAATCACTTCAGCCCAGGAGTTTGAGGTTTCAGTGAGCTATAATGATGCCACTGCACTCTAGCCAGGAGACAGACTGATACTCTGTCTCAAAAAAAAAAAAAAAAACACAAACAATTTCTACTTGTTTGATCTTAGACAAGTTACATAATCCTGCTGTAAAATAAAGATGTTAAAGAGTGCCTATACATTCTAGGGTAACTAAAATATTAAATGAATGTCATTAAAAATTTCACTGACGTCTCTATGTAAACACAATTGAAGATAGTGCATTACTCTAACAGAATACAATCAAAAACTAAGGGGAGGAAACACAGGAAGGGGTATAGTCCCCTATTACACTCAGCTGAGGTAGAAATGACTGATCCATCCCTCTTCTCCTAGGGTTAGTACATCAGTAACCGCCAGCGGCCATCCTGCCTGACGCGGGGAGATAATCTTTCTGAGGTGCATAGAGAATTTGAGTCTTCATAACAAGATTTGTGCCCCCAGGACAGAGCCAAGTTGGAAGTGTTTCCCTTAAACACTTGTTTAGTTGTAAGAACGAGACAAGTTAATTTTTGAGCTGAAAAAGAACATGAGACTGTAAGAGAGAAAGAAGATCACGAAGGAGTCTTGTGCATATATATATTAGGTTTGTGACTTTCAGCCAAGCCCGTTGCTAAAACAAGTCTATTAAGTTTGCTTTTTTTTTTTTTTTTTTTTTTTTTTTTTTTTTTAAATATTAAAAACATTTTGGCTGGGGATAGTGTGTGGCCGGTGGATCGCTTGCGCCCAGGTGTGTGTGGTTGCTGTGCGCTAGGCTGACGCCACGGCACTCACTCTAGCCCAGGCAAAAGTGTGTGACTCTGTCTCAAAAAAAAAAAAAAAAAAAAAAATAATAATTCTTGTGTGAAAGTTTTGTTTTTATTTTGCTTTATTTTCAATTCTGGAAGAACAATCATCCTAGATGAAGCCAATCAAATAAATGCTTTAAGCACTAATTAACCCTTTCCTCTTCTACGCTTTATTAGTTCTAAGAAATGTTCTCTGGTTTAAAATCTCACACTGATAATGGAAAATGTATGACATTTCTTATCCTCACTTAACCATTTTAAAATTAACTCTAATACGTAGTAGGTGATAATAGGGAGCAGATTTTACATAGCCCTGACAGCAAAGTATAAGAAACTGGGGTTCAAAGTCTTATATTCATATGAGTTCACGTAAGTATATTCATTTCAATTCTCATGATCCTATGTCTACCATTCAATTCTTATCTTTCATATAAGAAAGCTTGGGAAGCTGTGAATTCAAATTGTACTGTGACTCAATAATTCTCAGGGTTGAATTTTGTTTCTTATTTTCAGCTGTGTCATTACTACACTGATAAAAGGTAAGACAATCTTGGGGGACCATCATGGATCTCTGTTTCTCTGACCATCCTTGAACTGAGAGTTTAAAGCCCTGAGCTCATAATTTCCTTTCTATAAAATTTCTAGTATATTCAAAAGCATCCAAGACAGCCCAGGGTCCTAGAAGTCATTATTCCCACCATAACAACAGTCAATTACCACTTCCACTTGATTTCCCAAAGCTTTGACTTTAATAAGCACTTCATTTCTGGTATGAAAGTTCATAGTTACATAACTAAGCTGCCCCTGCATGCAATGGCAATTTTCCATGGGAATGAGATCCTATAGTGTTCAATTCCAATAAGGTGAGATAACCAATCTCAAATTCTAAGCTTTGAAGTTCTGTTTCCTAAAACCACTCCTGGTTATTATCTATTAAGGAAAGCAGAAACTACTATAGGTATTTCCAGCACTGGAAATTTAATGCAGGAAATTGATTACACAGTTGTTGAAGGGGTTAGAAAAGCAAAAGGGAGAAGGGGACATACTTGGAAGCACAAAACACAAACAAGGTTGCAAACCAAAGGCTGGGTGCTACCACATTAGGCTGGGGCCCACAAGCCTGTGACCACCGCTGAGCTTTTGGAAAGCTTTGGTACCTGCTAACAGGTACCACTGGGACTGCTCTGTTATTGCTCAAGAGAGTGTGTACTGCCCAGCAGCAGGAGTACTGCTACTGATGTTCAAAAAGCCAACAACAACGCTATTGGAACTCTCAGCCATCTGTGGTTACCTTCAGTCATCCTCCACTGCATGCTGAAGTACACCATCCAATAAGAGGAAATAAATAACGGCTTCTTTCTTCCCACCTTCCAATCTTTTACTATTGTCTTGCTTTGGCTGTACATAACAGAAAACTTGCTAGTAATGGAGTCTGGCATAAATGGTTCACAGATTTTCTATCTCTGCAGTAGAGTATAGAAGGACAGTAAATGGAAAAATTCAGATCAATTCTTATTGCTTTTAAGGTGGAACTCCTCTAGAATAGCACTGACCTTTTTTTAATGCCATAATAAAAGGCAATCATTTGTGATGCTATCACAGTCCATTTTATATGGCAAACCAAGAAAAAGTTCTTTTCCATTACAATCAATAATTTTGTGCTACACTTCTTTTATTGCTATAGAAAATTTGGGCAGTTGGGCAGAGGGAGGTCTAAAGAACAGAGGGCAATAATAGGAAACTAGCCTTGATATGGAGTAGAATAAATAGAAAGAAACCGGTATTTCTTTAGCATCTTGCTTATACTGTATTATAGTACTTATGATACTTTGCTAAAAATTATTTATCTGACTTCTCCAGTAGTCTATGAGTCTGTTTATGACAGAAAAATGACTTAAAAAATGAATAAATACATGAAAAAATGAAGAAAGAAGATGTGGCAAACAGTAAATAGGAAATGGGATCTGAAAACCAGAATATATTTCATTGTGTTAAGAGCCAACAAAGTAAAATACCTGATCATGATCTAAACGTATGATTTATGGACGAATACATAGTTAGGGAGAAAAGAAAAATTCTTTAGCCACGAATAAATTAAACCAGCTTCTTTTTATTCTTCAGGACTACATTCTGAAGTGGACTACAGCTTAGAAGACCCCAGCTACCAGGAACTTGAATTTATGAGGTCATTAAATATGAAATGTCTGATTTCAGATCAAAAGTATAGTTTAGGAAATCAGACATTCCATATTTAATAACCTAATAATACATACGTTCCTTTATAAAGGAGTAGAAAGAATAAACAAGTTTTTTTAAAAGTAAAGGGGAAAAATGGAAAATAAAGAAACATGGGGGTATATCTGCCAGTCAACATGTATTGTCTCGTATTTATTCATATATGCTTACATGAAAAAAAAATTCTCATATTTCTAAACAATCATAAAAGACCATTTGCAAAGGACCTCACATATAGTGTCTCTTCTAATTCTCACAACAGCCCAGTGAGAGGGATATTGTTGGCTTTCTCATACAGACATGAAAAGTGGTGCAAAGTGGTAAAGTACACGTGGAAGAGCCATATTCTCCTCCAGGTGTCTGACTCTAAATCCTGTACCCGACTCCAGCCTACTTCATTTCATCCAAGACATACATACAACACAAAGCTCATTCAATATCTAAAGCCACTCTGAACTAGAGATAAATGAAGACTTTAACTGTTCATGTATCATTATTCAGACCTAAAGTAGAAATAAAGATTTAGCCAAGCTTACAGTGATTTGGCTGAAAGCAAGATTTGTATGTTAAGATCCAACATTACAATACTACAAAGAAATACTACATGACCTCCTAGAAGTTGAGGTTTACCACTAAAAGAGTCCTTAGATATTCAGTACTTTGAAAACAGACTAGTAACTAACCAGAGACAAAAATAAACTACTCTAGTAATAAAGTGTTCAAAAGTCTAAAAATTAAAGGCGAACATTCTTAGCAAAGAGTATATGGGATTCTATTTAACTCTTAAATTTATAAATTTAAAGAATCATAAAAATCAAAAATTCATCTTCATTCCCTCAGGTCATGGCCCCAGGAGACAGTAATCAGGCTGTGGGGGGCAGCCTGTCAGTGACTGCTTTCACTTGGTTAGTTTAGGGTATTTATTTTATTGCTGAATTGCTTAAGGAAAATTTAAGATGCTTAAAGCAAGTTCTTTAAGCACAGTAATAATAAGATTTTTAAAGTCTGTAAATTTAATATTTTATTACTTCCTGAACCTGTCAGAGTTAAATGAAACTTTATCAAAATGCCAGGAAAAGTTGAATAAAAGTTTGTTACAGGTTCTACATGCTCTCATTTTCTTTTACTTTTAAGAAAAACATTAAGTAGGCAGTTATATTTTTAAAATCTACATTTTTCCCAACCTGCCCTTTGATAAGTGACAATTATGTTAAATAAATATTAATAGAACATAAACATTGACTTGTCACGCAATCTTTATAATATTATACTTATCTGAGCCAAGGAGGATTAGGGAAGTAGAGAGTATTAGTATATTAGCTTATGATCCAGCACTTATATTTTCCAATAGGCCAGCATCTAAAAAGTTAAAGAATGAAGGAGGGCCACAGGTGCTGGGAGATGGCTTTTAAGGGGCCTGAACATTAGTGTGATTGAAAGGCTGATAGATTCTGCACACAAAGCAGATGGCAGCCTTTCCCCAAGATGCTTCCGCAGACGTGGAAGCTGGCAGGGAACTTGGACTCCTTACAAAGACTAGCATAGGGTTTGAACACACAAACAATTCAAGGTGAGCACAAGAGTGTGTGGTAAAGTCTGGTGGTAACAGATTACATTTACATATAGATGTCTGAAGGAATCAGAAAAAGGCAGATCTGAGAACCCACTCCCCATGAAAAGATTCTACCACACAAGTCGTCTTAACCAGGAAAAAGCCTAAGATCAGATGCAACCTACAACAGGCCTAAACAAAACTAAACCTTAGACCAAAGTAATTAATTGCAAAAACAGTGGTATGGCTCAGATCAAAGCAGAAATGGATTTTCTGGCCCTGAGGTGCATGGCAAACATCTAATTACACAGATCCTAGAAGACAGCACTTTGTAAAGGCAATACCTTACCAAGCCACTTTGAGACTAAAGAACTAAACAATAATAATTAAGAAAGATTTCTCTTACTTAATAGATTCTTTAAAAAATATTTTAGTTACCAATTAGGACTATTAAGTAGCTGGTATTATTTATATTCCAAGTATGGAAATAACAGTTCCTTCGAATTAATTAATGAACAAATATATTGTCTATTCTTCATGAGATTCAGCCTTTAGCCAGACTTTACTGAATAACTCTAAGATTAGAGTTGATAATTAGCCAGAAGTCAGTCATCTATATCAACTATATCTTTGTTGTCATTATCTTAAATTTTGTGCACGTCATAATAATCAAAAAAGAAAATATCTCTTCCAATATCCATCATGATAATCAGAAAAATCACCATATGGATTAATGTAAGAGTATTTTAGACTTTGGTAGTCTAGTAAATGCTACCAAGTATGTCTGTAGGAGGGCAAGCCTGAAGGCATGCCCATACTTTCAGGACTTTGTGAGGAATCATTTGAAATCATGTCACACTCGACAAAGTGCTGAGAGCATTCTTTTTCTACCCTCACAGCATCAGGAGAACTGTTCAGCAATATCAAGTTGTGACCCTGATGTTTTATATAGCTTAAAGACCACAAAGTCCTCATAAGCACTAAAAGTCATCTCTGCACAAGAAGGACAATATCCTTCTACACTGATGTGCTACACATTATAGACTTCTAATATGTTCCAAATGTGATACAATGTTATTTCCAAAACAGTAAATAAAAAATTTATAATATAACAGATTCAAACAGGACTCCTTTTGGCTGGCCAGATGGGCAGGGAACAGATTGTAATAGGAAAGGGAGGAAGAAGATTCAAAAGAAAATGGTAATCAGTTAACTACGAAAATTCTCACCATTCATCAATTTTATGTATTTGATTGCCTCGAAAATCAGCCATCAAAAACAATCCAAAACCTGACTCAGTAGGGAAAAATATATTCTAGAGGGATAGGTACTAATAATATTTTAGGAAAGAAATCATTTCATTTCCAATGTTGGCAGTTTAAAACCTAAGTTTTTCTAGAATGCTAACATGGCATATAGCACTAAAAAAGAAACAAACAGATTAAAGGAAAGCCAGAAAACTGGCTGAAATTCAGGGCACATTTTTGAATGCCCAAGATCTATTAGGGGATAACTAATGGTTAATATTGCAAGTGCTACATTCCATAGGAGGTGATCACAATAACTTTATATGAAACTTACTTCTATTTTTTACATTTTCCACTTTAGTGTTATTAACTGGAACTCTTTCCTCCCTTATGAACTATTCATTACTGCATATTGCTTTGCATCAAGACCATTTTGCAAAATATCTTTATCCTCATATCAATCTCCATTCTGGGACAACGTCTAGAAGAAAGAGAGGACAAGTCATTGATCCCCAGCCATAAATCACGTGAGGCTTCAACAGTAGATCACACCAGGCTGGACACTGCTGGGCCACAGAGAACACCAGGTCAGGCCGTCATTCCAGGACAGAAGCTAATTCTATAAAACCCTCCAACTGTGCCTTCTCTTGTTCCTGCATTTCCCTCAGTCAACAGCATCACCATCCATCCTCATTATCACCCAAACCAGAAGTTTGGGAGTCATCTCTGCCTCCTCCCTCTCGCACAGTCAGTCCAAGTTCTCGTTAGCTCTGGAACAGGGGTGGGGAACCTACACCTTAAGGCTACTTGTGGCCTTGTAGGTCCTAGAGTGCAGCCTTTTGAATGAATCCAAATTTAACAGAACAAATCATTTTCTTTTTATTCATACACTTTTGTTCATTTTTATATTTTTATTCTATTTTTAAAATGAATGTATTTAAAATACCAAAAGGATAAAATAAGTTTCCACAAAATAATCATCCCAGATTGACCAGCACACTTAGAACACTTGTAAGCCATAAGGGCTAAATTGACAGCTGCTATGCTCATGATTTAGTTCTAACTTCCCCTGCCTGACTGGTGCCACTACTGCACAAGGGTAGTTGGCCAGAGTTTCTGAGGGTTAAGTATGCACCAATCTATTGTCAGCTTTTGACAACGGTGCACTGTGTTTCTGTTTGAGGTGGAATTTTTGAATAATTGCATAGCTCAACAGTATTTTTTAATTCTGTCTGCTTAGCAGCCAATCATGTCAAAGAAGACCAAGAGAACTCTGAAGGAAGAAAATATATTTTTCAATGAAGATAGGAAATGGCAATATTATCTCGTTTCTGCTAAAGATAAGATGATTTGCTTGCTTTGTGATATTGCAATATCAACATTATAGAAATTCAATGCTCATCAGCATTATAACACTCACAAAGACCACAAATATTTTAAATTAGAGGGAGAGGTGTGAAAGATTTTACTGCATAAATTAAAAGATGAAAAGCAAAAGGAAAGATAATTCTTTCAGGCAGCAATAAGACCTGGAAATAATGCCACTGAAATAACTTATAAAGTAGCTTATATACTCAGGAAAAAAGGGAAGCCATTCAGTGATGTAGAATTGTGAAAGAATGTATCGTCAAACTTGCAGGATGCTTAGACCCCAGTAAGGTTTCAAAGTACAAAAAACTGCCTCTTTCAAGGAGAACCATAACTGATCAGAAGAATGAATTAGTCTTCAACTTAACAGAACAACTTCATGGAATACTTCGGAAGGAAAATATGTATTAATATTATTCAATCACTTTGAATGAATCAACTGATACTACTGACTTGGCACAGGTTTTATACTTCATTCGGGTCATAACAGAAGATTTTCTTTGCTACAAAGAGTTACTCGCTTTGGGTTCTCCTGTCCATGGGGAGTAAATATCTTCGACAACTTTCCAGATAGATGTTGTGAAGTCAGACTGAATTTAGTAAATTTAGTGAATATATGTACAGACAGTGCACCTTCCATGACAGGAAAACATGAAGGGTTTGTTGCACAGATAAAAAAAATGTTAACAGATCCAGATGTTCTCATTTCCTTCCATTCTATCTTGCATAAGCAAAATCTCTGTGCTAAAGCTACTATTTTAAGTGACACTTGGTAACAAGTATTGTTACTTATATTCACGCAAATGGAACACAGCATCATCAGTTTCATAACATGATAAAGTTGAACAATGAGGTAGTCAATGTGGATTTCCCATATCAGTCTAAGGTGTTGGCTATTTGCAGGAATGGGTGTTAGCCAAAATGTTATCTCTGTGAGAACAGATAGTTAAATTTTATGAAGAACAGAATCAGCAATGTGAATTATTGAAAGAAGATTTCTATAGGAATGTAGCATTTCTGTGTCAAATCAAAACGAATATTTCTTTGCAAGGTAAAACTATGTCTATATATGATACGTGGCAAAAAATCCAAGCATTTCAAAAAAAAGCTATCTTTTTTCAAAACACTTATTCTTCAGAAGGAAATTGTGAATGAACATTTTCTCCACTTAGCAAAGGTCACTGATGGGCAGGATGATACACGCGCATCATTTGAAGAATACTTAGCTATTGTAGACGTATTAATTAGGGAATACAATGAAAAGTTCACTGACTTTGAGAATCATGACATTGTACTTAAATTAGCATTTCAGCCTCACCTAGTTGATATCACCATAGCATCTAAAGAACTACAGATGAAATTGATTAAGCTCTCAGTAGGTGACATTTTAACATCATTGTTTGATGCTAAGATCCAAGTGAAATATGGGAAAATACAGTAGAAAACCTATGCCTTCAGCAACATGCCCGAAAAATGCTTTCTTGCTTTTCAACCATTTATTGCTGTGAATCTACATTTTCCTACTAACCCAAATCAAGACACCCATATGGTCACAAATGATTGATACTCATCTAGAGGATCAACTGAAACTGTGGACCTCCATGCTGCAACCAAATATTCAAATGCTTTCCAACAAAAAGCAGATACAACAAAGTCATTAAAAGGTGAGTTTACTTTAAAATTAACAAACAGTTTTCATTTTTTGAAATTATTAAGTACATAGTAGTTAGATTTTTACAAAATAATATACATTTTTAAGTATAACTAATTGAAGTTTCTTGAATGCAGCCTTATTTGATTACAGCTAAATTAATGTGGCCTTCCAACATGAAAAGTTTCCCCACCCCTGCTCCCGAATCTATTCCTTTCTTTCCCCACGCCTCAGCATTTACAGAAGCCTACACCATTTCAGATCCAGGTAATTTCATCAGTTTCCTAACTGCTTTCTCTGTCTCTGATCTGTGATGCAAAAATTCATAGTCCAAAACTCAGTCAGAGTAATCTTCCTCAAACTTTTTAGGGGCAACTCTCCTCCTTCAGGTCAAGTCCAAACTCCTTCCCATAGCTCACGAGGCCCTGGATAGTCTCACTGTGTTTACTCCTCATGCCGGTCTCTCACCACTCCCACTTTTCACACCCAGCAATGCCAACTATTTGAAATTACTCAATCGGCCACACTCTCTCAGCACCAGGCCCCACCACTCCTCATAACTTAATTCAGGTGTAATCCCCAAGAAAACATTGTTAGACTTCTCCCATTTGGCCAGGTAGCCCACCTACATGCTCCAAAAGTACCCTGTGCTAAGTTATCGTACATACTATACTGCGATGTTTACTTTTTCTCCCTCTCCCTACCCAGACTATAAGACCCTTCAAAGTAGAAGCAACCTTATTTTTATTTGTATCATAGTGACTAGCATAGTACTTGTAACAAATGACACTCTCAATAAATGTTTGCTGAACAAAGAATACATAACTTAAGGGGGAGGGGGATGTGATATACACAAATCTGTGCTTTCTTCAAGAAAAATTGGCCAACAAAATGTGTATTAACTACCAACTAAGTACTTTCCAGATCTGCCCAAAGAAAAAAAGTAACAGCTAAGAGATTGTCAAAAATTCCAGGACACCCTTAATGAATCCTGGAAAGTCAACTGTTTGAGAGGCTGGAGTCATGCTGGCCTTTAGATCTGATGTACCCTTCTTTTCCTTCCCTAATACCAAAAAAGCATCTGTCCACACTGTAAGAGCATTAAGTCAGCACCCAATTGGCTCAGTGTCAGCAGATCACAAACTCTACCGAAAGAAAATGATTCTAATCAAAATCTTGCTTCCTTTCATGATTTAATCATTGTACACTGATTAAATAGATGGCAGTAATTATAAAGAAAGTTTTCCATCCATTCTGAGTGCTCCTGAGAAGCTCACAATTGATTTAAGATAATGTTCTCAATGTCCTAAATTAAATGCAAATATTCTCAATGCCCAAAATCTACAAAAATCTTTTTTCTAAATTATTTATCTTTGAGGTTGAGATTCTCAGGTTTTTGCAATGCATCATGGGAGTGATAAAAAAAAAAAGGAGTCCTTTAAAAAACTGCAAAATTTTAGTCCTAAATTCAAAGCTTGGAGTTACTGTAATATGTAACTATGCCCCAAATCTCTAAATTCAGAAATCCTTGAATATAGACACATGAATGTGGTTTCAATTTAAATATTCTCAACAATCTTTCAATTTAAATACTCTCTTAACACTCTTCAGTCACTCTTCAAAGTCCAAAATGAAAGGAAAACTACATGATTAGCAGTTTATTTAATTAAAAGGTAGCGAACTATAGAGTGATTAGTATAGAAAAGTTCAGTACGGCCGGGCGCGGTGGCTCACGCCTGTAATCCTAGCACTCTGGGAGGCCGAGGAGGGCAGATCGTTTGAGCTCAGGAGTTCGAGAACAGCCTGAGCAAGAGTGAGACCCCATCTCTACTAAAAATAGAAAGAAATTAGCTGGACAACTAAAAATATATAGAAAAAATTAGCCGGCTATGGTGGCACATGCCTGTAGCCCCAGCTACTCTGGAGGCTGAGGCAGGAGGATTGCTTGAGTTTGAGGTTGCTGTGAGCTAGGCTGATGCCACCGCACTCTAGCCCAGGCAACAGGAGTGAGACTCTGTCTCAAAAAAAAAAAAAAAAAGAAAATGAAAAGTGGTCAGAAAAATACTTCTAAGACTTTACATTCATCCTTGCCCCTGTGATTAAGTAATGTATATTAAAATAGCTTGAGCTGACACAAATCCTTAAACTTAAAATGCCTTATGTTAAAACCCAAAGTATGTCAAACCCCAAAGTATTTTAAAACCCTAAGCATAATGTGAACTACCTCATTCATAGCACTTAAGAGTATTTTCTTTCATTTCTGAACTTTTATAATTTCTGCAAGAGAAAACAATGCCAAGAGACATCCTCGTAGGAAGTAATGTAAGATAACAGATTCCAATTTGTAGTTCTGGCTGCATAATTAATCTTGAACATAGGCACGATAACTTTAAGACTTGATATCTACTGAACAATTACTAATAAATAAAAGGCTGTCCCAAAAATTCCTTTATGCCTGACCCATGGGAATAGTATGTGACAGATAACAGATTCTCAATAAATGGTTAGAGGTCAAAATGACCCCCAACACTGGTTAGATGCAGAATTTTAGTTTACGTCATGTAGATACCTTGAAACTGAATTTAACACAAATATAACTTCAGCATAATACTGAATTGTGCAGACAGAGCCATCAGTCATTTTCTGCTCCAAATCAATGAAATGCTGAGGTAGAAGGCAATAACATAAGAATTTTGGTTTATACGGTCAAATTTGAACCAAAAAGAGAGAAATCTCCAGGTACCAAAAAATTGAAAAAGGAATCCAAAGTCTAGATGGTATCAGGAACTGAATCAAAAAATTAGAAATATACTGTTAGTATATTAATATTAATATACCAATATGCTAATAGTGTTCTCAGGTCACAATGCAACAATAAAAAAAAAAGACCTCCTAATAATTAGTAATAATTTAAATGAGAAAAAGACCTTTTCATCAGCAAATTTAAAAGCAGGCTATTAAATAGCTAATATTTATGGGTCATTATAAAAGGACTTTTCCAAAGAAAATCCAAAGCATTAAATATTAATACTTAACATTATTTTTTAAAAAGAAATGAAATGATTTAAATATTCAAATAAAAAAATTAGAAAAAGACAAATAAAGTAAAACAAAAGCAGACGGAAAAAAGTAATAACAGTAAAATGAGAAAAAAAGTAGAATTAATAAATAAATTTAAAAGCTGGTTCTTTGAAACCCTCAAAAAATAGACAAACTACTAGCCAACCAAATTTTAAAAAAGAGGGGATGGGTAAGAGTGAGGTGAATAGAAAGCCCAAAAACACAAAATGAGAAACAATAAAGGAGAAATAATCATCAATAGAGACGAAACCAAAAAAAGAGATGAAATGAAGCACAAAAAGGAAGTGAAGTCTACTTTGTATGCAAATAAATTTGAAACATAGATGAAATAAAATTTCATTTGGCAAAACTGACCTTAATAGAGAGAAAATGCTATTGAGGAAATGCCTGAAACTTATTCATCTAACTACAGACCATAATTCGTAAGAGAGTCCTTAGATTAAGTTGAGGCAAGTCACCTGAAAAGACACTAAAAAACCTCAAGGAATGTGTGAGAAAACCACTGAATATTTTTAACAATAGCTGCAGAATCCAAATAATAAAATCTATTGAAGGTCATATGTAATATAATTTTTAATTTAAATGTAATTTCTTTAAATGAGAAATTTCAAAGCTATACTAACAGAAAAAAATACTTATTACAGCTAAAAAAAATAATCGGTATCAACTATCTTTCCATTTAATGTATTTTTATTTTTAACAAAGCAATAAAATGTAAATAGACTAAAACTCAAAGTGCCAAACACTAACATTTCAAAGATGTTTTTTGGAATACTGAGAACCTACTGGAATAACTGCTCAACATTTGGTTGCTTCACAATCTGTTACTTTTTGTTTTATCAAATATGACTAGGATAAGTCTGTCACATCCATAAAAAAATTAACTGAAATTAATATGCAAATTATGCTGCCTGTGTGGGATGCCATTTCATTAATTTCAATTCACTGGCATAATTGTGTTCTCGAAATTTATGAGTTTTGTAAATGCCATCTCATAGAGAATTCAATGTTCAGTGAATATTATCTTACTAGCACTAAACCCAATAATAGGTTAATCCACACCAAAAAAGAAATCTAAGATTTTAGTCACAAAATAATTTACATACATTTTCATAGATGTATATTTTTTGAGTTAACTCTGACAGCTTTAAAAACATTTTTTTTTTATTTTTAAAATAACACTGGTTAATGTTAGAAATTTTGGAAGGTTAAAAAAGGCATATAAAAGGAATATTTTTAAAATCTGCTATTTTAAAGTTATGAGTAATAATTGTTAGTATTTTGGTATCTTTTGTTTCGTTCTTTTTTTTTTATTTTATTTGAGCATATTATGGGGGTACAGATGTTTAGGTTACATATGTTGCCCTTGCCCCCCCCAAGTCCGAGTTTCAAATATGTCCATTCTTCAGGTGGTGCACATTGCACTCTTTGTGTATGCATATACCCATCCCCTCCTCCCTCCTCCCCTTCCCCCCTCCTCCCTCCCCCCTGCCCAACATCCAATAGATGTTATTCTTATATGTGCACTTATGTGTTGATCAGTTAATACCAATTTGATGATGAGTACATGTGGTGCTTGTCTTTCCATTCTTGGGATACCTCACTTAGTAGAATGCGTTCCAGATCTATCCAGGAGTATACAAGAGGTGGTATATCACCATTGTTTCTTAAAGCTGAATAGTACTCCATGGTATACATATACCACATTTTATTAATCCACTTGTGTATTGATGGACACTTGGGTTGTTTCCTCGTCTTTGCAATTGTGAATTGTGCTGCTATAAACATTCCGGTGCCGGTGTCTTTCTTATACAGTATCATTTGCTCTTTTGGGAAGATGCCCAGTAATGGGATTGCTGGATCGAATGGTACTTCTAACTGTATCTCTTTAAGGTATCTCCATATTGCTTTCCACAGAGGTTGCACTAGTTTGCAGTCCCACCAACAGTGCATGAGTGTTCCTATCTCTCCACATCCATGCCAACATATTATTGTTTTGGCACTTTTTGATAAAGGCCAGTCTCACTGGAGATAAGTGATATCTCATTGTGGTTTTAATTTGCATTTCCCTGGTGATTAGAGATGTTGAGCATTTTTTCATATGTTTTTTGACCATTATTCTGTCTTCTTTTGAAAAAAGTTTCTGTTCATGTCCTTTGCCCACTTTTTGATAGGGTCGTGTGATTTTTTCTTTTTGATTTTCCTAAGTTCTTAGTAGATTCTGGTTATCAGCCCTTTATCAGATTTGTACCATGCAAAAATTTTCTCCCATTCTGTAGGTTGTCTGTTTGCTCTTGTGACAGTTTCTTTGGCTGTGCAGAAGCTTTTTAATTTGATCAGGTCCCATTATTTATTTTGGTTGTTGCTGTGATTGCCTTTGGGTTCTTCTTCATACATTCTTTGCCTAGGAGAATGTCTAGAAGAGTATTTCCAACATCTTCCTCTAGAATTCTAATAGTTTCACTCCTTAGGTTTAAATCTGTTACCCAGCGTGAGTTGATTTTTGTGAGAGGTGAAAGGTGTGGATCCTGCTTCAGTCTTCTACATGTGGCT
>CAUYRB010031304.1:0-75954 GCA_963574695.1 Propithecus perrieri | reverse complement strand
ACCCAAATGTTTATGGCAGCACAATTCACTATTGCAAGGATGTGGAAACAACCCAAGTGCCCGTCAATCCATGAGTGGATTATTAAAATTTGGTATATGTTTACAATGGAATATTACTCAATCATAAGAAACGACAGTGATCTAGCATCTCTTATATTTTCCTGGATTGAACTTGAGCCCATTATCCAAAGTGAGGTATCACAAGATCGGAAGAATGGGCTCCACTTGTCCTCACCATCAAATTGGTACTAACTGATGAACACTAGGGTGCTCATATGGCAGTAATATTCTCCAGAGATTAGGAGGATGGGGGTATAAACCGACAACTAAAGGACACGGGGAGTATTGTAGAGGGGAAGGGCATGCCTCTAACCCTTGCTTGGGTGAGGCAAAGACATAAAATGTAACCATAATGTTTGTACCCTCATAATACCCTGAAATAAAAAAAGAGAGAGAGAAAAAAAAGTTATTGGCCATAAAGAATTATAGAACTTAAGATTCATGTGTGATTTCAAATAAACGTTTTGTTAACTTAATAAAGGAATTAGACTGAAGCATGAAGAAGTATGAAGTATTGCTGACCAGATATTACTATTAACTTTTAAGTATTCTGAGGGGAAAAGTTAAAGATTCATGGGAATTGAGAATTCAATAAATGGGGATTCTAAAAGAGGCAAAGTTTGAACTGAAAATTGAAGCAGCAAAAATTTTATGTAAAATATTTTAAAATTCATTGAAATATTATTTTACCCTGGAAAAATGAAGAAATGAACCAAAACTGGTATATTCAGATTTGGGGAGCATGTAGAATAAAGGGTACATTCATATACATTTGGTGGGGTATATATTTTTAGGACTCAATTGAGCAGTTGCAATACTAATCTAAAATCCATATTTCCTTTGACTCAGCAATTATATTTTAGGGCTCTCTATTCTCACAAGGTGCAAAAGGATATATGTATAAGGATGTTCATTCCAGCCTTTGTGAAGCAACAATTTTGACACTACTTAAATGTCTGGTAATATTTTAACAAGTGAAAAAATTACCCATAAATCAGATGTTTAATTGGATCCTACATACTATAGTGTGTGTACCTCTGTTTATGTGTGCATATAAGCAGGAAAAATATGGAAGGATCCATGCCAAAACTTTGTTATTCAGCCAGTGGGATGAGATGGGAAAGTAGAACTTTCATTTTTTACATTAGATATCTCTACATACTTTAAATTTTTTATAATGACCATGGCTTACTTAGTAATTTAAAAAAATAATGGTTTATGATTATGAATATAATTATTACAATGGAGAGAACAATATCATTATATTATCTGGTACAACTCCAAAGGGATATATGAATTGTCAACCCTTCTTATAAGAAGTATAATATGGCAAGGTGCTTGACCCAAGCTTACATGCAGCAATTATGGCTAAAAAATGGACTTATTAAAAACCTTTATAAATTCTAATTGGTGAAAAACAAATTTACCTTTTCTTTTTCTTTCTTTTTCTCTTTTTCTTTCTTTTTTTTGCCCCCAAACTAGAATAAAAAGATAAAATTTGTTTGGTATGTAAAAAATTCCTCTTCAAGGCATCTCGACATTTTCTATCATTTCAGAATAGCTTTCAACATTCTTAAATAAATATTCTGTTGATTAATGTGTACAAAAATACAGTTAGAAGGAATGAAATATAGTGTTCGGTAGCATAATAGGGCAACTATAGTTAAAAATAATTTGTTGTATACTTCAAAATAACCAAAATAGTCTAATTAGAATGATTCTAACACAAATAAACGATAAATTATTGAAGTGATGGACACGTCAATTACCCTGATTTGATTTCACAGGTACCTCATAAATATCTACAACTATTATGTATCCATAATAACTAAAAATATTTTTTTAAATAAATAAATAAGTATTCTTTAAGCCTGGCACATGATTTTCCTTCAGCTGTATTAACACGTTATCTCTGATATTGATCTTACAAACCATGCCATCTTCTATTTCTGGTAGTTTGCCCACATGAACTGTGGGAGTGTGTGCATTCATTAAGAAATAAAACATAATTTAAGAATCAATTATATCTGTATGATTTTGCTCCCTATATTCTGGTTAAAGCCCACCACTTCTTCACTGTTCTAGAAATCATTGATTTCTATGTAGATAATGATGATTTTCTGAACATTTTTCTGGTAACATCTTACTGATGACGTCCTCCTAAACCCAACTAATCTGCCTTTCTGCAGGAGTTGTGTTGAATAGAGCAGTTAAAGCAGCTTGCATCACTTTCTGCAGTAATGAGAGACGGTTTTTTATCTTCTCCAAATTTCTTTAAGTATGATTTGCAGATCAAATTATTTCTCTTCCCCAGCTTTCTTGCCGCCATCCTCAGTCAGTATACATTACACATGGTACAAATCCTTCACAGCTCCCATTTCATTTGTGTAGTTTCTGGCAATCAAGGGCCAAATTGATTTCAGAGCCATTGAGAGAAGTAGCTTTAGATGTTGAAATTAGTTGAAGATTTGACTGTGCTTTGTTCCCAACTGCTTAAATTACTCTTCAATGTTGATTAAAATCTCTAGTAGTTACAATAAAAATGAAGCAACTTAACTTAAAAATGTACCAATTATCACTCTGTCAAAAAAAAAAAACGCCCAAATAACCAAAAACCTCTTTTATTTAAACATTCTCATTTTAATATATTTGTACATATAAATGTTGCATTCACGGATAATTTCAGAAGCACATGGTATGAATAGACAAATGAGCAATTATAATGGAAAGTATGTACTATTTATATGCAAGGAGGAAATTACTGCACAATACTTTACTTTCTTCAGGAATCTGTACTTCGAAAATAGAGCTTAGCTTCAGGCAATGTCATAGATGAATGTCCTGCAAATTATTTTACAGTAAAATTGGAAAATGTCAAAATGAGAATATGATGTTAGATGTTATAAAAATAACCAGAAAATCCCCACAAATTCTACGGCACCCCTGTATTTCTTTGATGCAGCCATTTTTGACTTATAATTTTATATAGAAGGCTAGGCTTATTCTTGTCAGAGCTCAAATTTTATTATATTGTTTCAATCTGGCTTTTGCCATGCAAATTTGTTAAGACAATATCATAATTAAAAATGCATAAATCCACCAGAGCACAGGGTGTTACTATTAGATAACTGTAAAAATTCACATGTACTCAGCTCAGAAGCCATTTAAAACTATGCTGTTCCAGCTATTGATATGCGTTAGACACAAAAATGGCTACAAATTTTTCTTTTTTGACCAAGTTGAGTGAATAGGAAGCCATTATGAAGAACATGCTTTTTAAAAGAAATAAATTTTTAATATTTAGGCATTAAATTTTTGTCTAAAGATTATTAATGATGATCAGGTTATAAGCCCTTAATCTGTTATATAAGTTCCATTAAACTACTCAATAATAGCACAGAAAAACACAAAACTAGCAAAAGCATTGAAAACCAAGGATGAGGAGCAATTCAGTCATTTGCCATGGTCCAAGGATAACATCCACTAACACTTACACCAGTGGAGCTAGACAGAGAAATATATTGGTGGCCCGAAATGAGTCCATCTCTGAAGGAAAAAGCACAGGCAGCCAAAATGTAGTCATGAAGAGACTTGCTGCCTCCCGTATCACCTGCCCATAGATGTGTAGCAGCCATCTATTCAGACAGATCCTGAAGCAGCCTCAACCACTTCATTCTCATAAGACCAAAGGTGATGCTCTCCTTCCATCCAATTGGAAAGAAGAATTCCTAGTATGTGACATAGAGATAGGGTCATAGAAGCAGAGAACACTGGGGATTATAGTTTTTCTATATACTGGATATAGTCAAAAACAATGAAATATTGCCTATGATATAAATTATTCTCCTCATAGGAAAAAAAAGCAAGCAAGAAAGTAAAAAATCTGCACAGTGAAAATATTTTACAAATTTTTCCCTCAGTTCAAAAGAGCCATGCCTTTTGGTAGCCTACAATTCTGCCACACCCGAGCTATGTGACCTTGAACAAATTATTTAACCTTCCTGAGCCTCAGTTTCATCTTTAAAATGGATATAAAATGACTCTCAGGCTTATGTGAATAATGAGAAATGTGTATATGAAAGTGCCTTGTACAAAATTTGGCACATATTAAGTGCCCAATACATCTCAATCCATATACTTTCCCTCCTTGTGACATATATTGACCATATTTGCAGCATTGCTGTGTACATAGTATATGTTAGAACTATACTCCTGGAACTGTCATCCAATAATCCTACCTCCAGGAAATCTACTTAACAGAATAATCACATTTTACAAACTCTCACTCCATAGGGATACTTCCTGCAATGTTATTCAGAATAATGGAAATGTGAATAATTTAAATATACAAAAATAGACGAATGTGATAAACTATCACAAAGCTATTAAAAGTAAGCTATAAAAAGTTTTAAGGAGCCTGGGAAAATGCCAAATTTAAAATGTAATTTGAAAAATAAGATAAACTTTTTATATAAGTAAAAAATGTATTACAACCAAATGGAAAGAAAATAGTAAAATGTTAATACTTGTCTTGAGTGGTAGGAGGTAGAGTGACTGTATTTAGATAAAACTCTCTGTTGTGATGATCACCCAAATAGTGTTCATTGTACCCATTAGGTAGGTTTTTGCACATCCCCTCATCCCTCCTCCCCCTGCTTTATTTCCACGGAGTTTTACTTCCCTATGTGCACATGTAAGCTCATTGGTTAGTTCCAATTGAAAAGAGATTACACGTAGTGTTTGCTTTTCCATTCTTTGGATACTTCATGTAAGATAATAGTCTACAGTTCCATCCAAATTGTTGCAAAAAGCATTAATTCATCCTTTTTATGGCTGAGTAGTACTCCATGGTACACATATACATTTTGTTAACCCACTCATGAATGGATGGGCACTTGGGTTGATTCCACATCATTGCAATTGTGAATTGTGCTGCAATAAACATTCAAGTGCAGATTTTTTTTTTAATAAAATGACTTATTTTCCTTTGGGTAGATACCCAGTAGTGGAATTTCTAGATCGAATGGTAGGTATACTTTTAGTTCTCTGAGTAATCTCCATACTATTTTCCATAGAGGTTGTATTAATTTGCAGTCTCACCAACAGTGTATAAGCATTCCTTTCTCTCTGCATCTACATCAGCATCTACCGTTTGGGGACTTTTTAATAAAAGCTGTTGTAACAGGAGTAAGGTGATATCTCATTGCGGTTTTAATTTTCATTTCCATGATGATTAGTGATGTTGAGCATTTTTTTCATATGTTTATTAGCCATTTATCTATCTTCTTTTGAAAAGCTTCTGTTCATGTCTTTTGCCCACTTTTTAATGGAATTGTTTGATTTTTTTCTTGCTGATTGCTTGAGTTCTTTATAGATTCTGGTTATTATTCCTTTATCAGATATATAGCTTGCAAATACTGTCTCCCATTCTGTAGGTTATCTATTTGCTCTGTTGATTATTTCCTTAGCTGTGCAGAAGGTTTTTTTAATTTAATCAAGTCCCATTTATTTATTTTTGTTGTTTTTGTAATTGCTACTGGAGTCTTAGTCATAAATTCTTTGCCTAGGCCAATATCTAGAAGAGTTTTCCCTACATTTTCTTCCAGAATGCTTATGGTTTCATGCAATGCATTTAAGTTGTTTATCCATTTTGAATTAACTTTTGTGACTGGTGAGAGATATGGATCCTGTTTCATTCTTGTGCATGTGGCTATCCAGTCTTCCCAGCACCATTTATTGAACAGGGTTTCTTTTCCCCAGTGTATATTTTCTGCTCTGTCAAAGATTAGATGACAACATGATGATGGTTTTATATATGGGTTCTCTGTTCTGTTCTATTGGTGCATATCTCTATTTTTGTGCCAATACCATGCCGTGATGTTCAGGTTTTCTTAAAGAAATATTAAATATATGTATGTATGTTTATTTATAATTTTTATAATAAAAACTATATTAAAATATAGAATACCAACTATTTGTCTTAGATAGTGTGATATTTTCGGAGTGTTCCTCTAGACAGCTGTGTTAGTCTATTTGGACTTCCATAGAAAAGTACCACAGACTCTGTAGCTTCAACAACAGAAATTTACTTTCTCACAGTCCAGGAGCCTAGAAGTCTCAGTGTTGGTGTTGACAGAGTTAGCTTCTTATGAGGCCTCTCTTCTTACAGTGTAAATATCCTTCTTCTCCCTGTATCTTCACATGGTCTTTCCTCTGTACCTATATGTCTGTGTCCCAATTTACTCTTCTTATAAGGGTACCAGTTGTATTGGATTACGTTCCACCCTAATAACCACATTTTAACTTAATTACCTCTTTAAAGCTCCTATCTCCAAATAAAGTAACATTCTGAGTTACTGGAGTTTAGGATTTTAACATATGAATTTGAGGGGATAAAATTCAGCCCATGACACTCTACCTTCTGAGCCTCCCCATTCACATCCTTCTCACACAGAAAACACGTATGCCTCTTTTCAACAGCCCCAAAAGTCTTAACCCAATACACCATCAACTGTAAACCCAAAATGTCATGTAAATATCAACTAGATAAGGTATGAGTAAGACTTAAGGTATGGTTCATCCTGAGGGAAAATTCCTCTTCAGTTGTGAACCCACAAAACCAGACAAGTTATCTGTACTCAAAATACAATCATGGGACAGGTGTACAATAAATATTTCCATTCCAATAGGGTAAAATTATAAATAACAATGGGGTTATGGGTCCCGAGCAAGTTTAAAACCTAGTAGAGCAAATTCCATTAGATTTTAAGGCTCAAGAATAATCCTCTTTGGCTCGATGTTCTGTTCTCTAGGCTCACCTGTGTGGCCTTGCCTTCCAAGTCCATCATGGCGACAGCCCTACCTGCTGAGTCTGTGCTCTCTGGGCCAGCACTGCCAACCTCTGCACTACATTCAGGATTGTTTTTCTTTTTTCTTGAAGAATAATATATGTTCATAGTTAGATATCTCCATTGACTCATCCTGCAGAATCCCAGGATTTCAACAGCCTTCCTTCATTTCATACCATCTCTGTTCTCTTCAGTCTAAGCTGGTAGCATTTCTGCTGGCATAAAATTCTAAGAAACCTTGGTGGCCTCCCATGGAATTAACTAGAGTCCATGCTGTCAGATAAGAGGGTCCTCCACAGGTCTTTCTTGATAATTGTGTCTCTATTCTTGGCTTCTGCTGAGATAGTTAATTGAATCCATGATTCACACCTATAATCTTTCTAGCAAATAGTTGTTTAACTACTGCCTTTGTGTTCTCTCCAGAACATGCGTTCTCATTTTTTTTTAATTTTTATGTTTTTAAAATATGGGATAGACTGTAAATTTTCCAAAACTTTACATTCTGGTTTCTTTGTGCTTAAAAATTCCTACTAAATAATGGAATATTATTCAGCCCTAAAACTGAACCAGATCTTGCCACTTGCCATAACATAGATGAGACTGGAAGACATAATGCTAAGTGGAATAATCCAGACACAGAAAGAAAAATATTGTATTATTTTACCTACACATAAAATCTAAAATAAAAAATTCAAATATACAGAGAGAGAGAATAAAAAGGTGGTTGCTAGGGGAAAGGGGAGAGGAAATGGAGAAATGTACATCAGAGGATACAAAGTAGTAGACATGTAGGATGAACAAGTCCTGAGATCTAATGCACAACATGAGGACTATAGGTGATAAAATTGTAATGTATTTGAGATTCTTTCTAAATCAGTAGATTTTAGGTGGTCTTTCCTCTGTACATGGATGTGTATGCCCTAATTGCCTCTTATAAAGATACTAGTCATTTTGAATTAGAGCCCTCTGCAATGATCTCATTTTAATTTATTTACCACCTTAAAGATCCTATCTCCAAATACAGTCACATTCTGAGGTACTAAGAGTTAGGACTTCAATACATGAGTTTGGGAGAACACAATTCAGCTCATAACTACACCCCTTGCTAGCTTATTTTTAACCACTTACTTCCTATTTCATAAGAAGTCAATGGTAATCAAAAAAGTAGAGATAACATGATTTACTGGATTTGACTAATTTGTTTTTTTTATCTCAAGTCTGCCACTTAGTACGTGTGTGACCTTGGTCAAGATAAACACTCTGAACTTTAGTTTCCTGACCTGCAAAATGGGGATTATAATATCTGTTTCACAGAATTCATATGCATATTAAAAGAAATACTATATATAAAGAACTAGTCATAGTGTCTGATCAAAGTAAATATTAAACATATATGACTTCCTTTTTCTTTTTTTCTATTAGGGAGAACTGCTTCAACATCCTCATCTCAACTATAGATCTTATCCACATTCATCCTTTCTCCCTGCCTCTTTTCCCTAAGACAAAATCCTCTACCTTTATTCTCAGGCCCACACATCCAGCCTCTTTTGGTAGTTGGTTTCAATAAGATAAACTTCAATTCATATACCAGGTCTGTCACTCACTTAGCTGTGTGACCTTAGGACTTTGAGCTAATCTTTCTGAGCTCACTTTCTAATTTGTAGAATGAGTATAATAATATCTATCTCATAGGGTTGTTGTGCCTGTCACTGGTGCCCAGCAGCAGTAAATATTTGTTGAAAGAATACTGATGATGACAATGATTAGCATTTATTGAACATTTATTATGTACCAGGCAGTATGTTAAATATTTTACATAAATTATTTAATTGAATTTTCACAAAAACTGAATCAGGTGAATCAATAAATTCTCTTTCTTTTGCCTAAGCTAACACAACATGGCCTTCTTCATCTTATAACCAAAGTCCCCTTACTAATATAATAGTTGAGTGTGTTTTTCTTTTTTAACATTCTGACAGGAATATAATTTGCAATACAATTTCCAACAAGAAAAGTGTAATTTTCTTTATATATATTTCATTCCCATTTTGAATCCAAAGCCATAAAAATATTTTTATAAGAATTAAGTGATTTATATATAGTCCAAAATGCACAGTGTCTAACCCTACATACAATGCCATCACTTTTAACAAGACAACAAGAAGCAGCCTGAAGTGACAGGAGATCTACATCAAAAGATTGAAAGTTAGGAAAGGTACTGAACAAGTAAACCATTCTTTATTCATCCCAAAATGAGTTATATTCATCTTTACACACACACACACACACACACACACACACACACACACCCCAAAAATGTGTTCTTTATTCTTGTTAGAAATCTATTTTGTTCTATTTTTACAGCTTTCATTTTTTTTTTCAATTAAAATATTTTAATTTGTCCTCCTGCAATGGCCCATTCCCAATAATGAAATGTAGTGTAAAGATAGTAGACCATATTGAATGAAAAAAAAATCTTTCATCCTAAATAAGAAGAGGTATAACCCACATTATAGTGTGATTGTTCTCAAGACATTTGCATCTTCCATGGGGCCCTGTTAGCTTAAACACCAAAGCTGCCACCTCAGATATTACATACCACCCGAATGACATTTTGTTGGCGGATCCTACTCCTTCTCATCTCTCCCTGCACAATGTAAATATCTGAAGAATAAGGCTGACCTCAGGAACAGTCCAAGGAAGCCAATTTGCCTTCTCTGTTCTTACTCTATCCTCTCTTCAAGCCCATCTTAATACCCTCAATAGCACACTTTCTCTACAATGACTATTTTTCTTTTACCTCATAAACATCTTTTTATATATTCTCTCTTATTCATTCCCAACATCACCCATGCTCCAACCACAATTTTATTTCTAAAATTCAAACCAGAAGTTGCTATGTGCCTGCCCCATTTAAAATTCATTAAACACTCCTCACCATTGTCTTCAGGATGAAGTTTAAATCCCTCAGTTGGCAAGCAAGGCCTTCCACGTTCTGACTCTTGTTCTCTGCTGCCTTTCCTTTTTCTCACCACACTCTTATGAGAACTCTTTGCTTCATGCTTTAAAACGTCCTGGAATGCTTTCTTGGAGATGTAGAAATGGCTTGTCCCCTCATGTACTTCTAATCTTTGCTCAAATATCACTGGCCAGGGCCCAGGACCTGCACTAGGGTGAGGTAAGTCAGGTGCTCAGGGCACAAAATTTAAGGAGGCATTCACTCTCAGGCTTGTGCGAGTACAAGGTTGGCAACTGAGAGTTAGTGCCTCCTTAAGTTTTGTGTTCTAGATACCTCCCTTGACTCTTCCTAGCCTCAGCCTTCCCACCCTCTACCATTTAATATCGTAACCACACCCTGACACAACCTATCCCTCTCCCCTGTTTTATTTCTCCATGGCATTTGTCACCATCTGACATATATATATTTATTTATATACTTGTTATTTTTTTCTTTGTCCTCAATAGAGGGCAAGCTGTATGAGGACCTGGATTTCCTTAAGTTTTGTTCACTGTCACATATCTAGAGCCTAGAATAGCACCTGGAACATAGTAGGTACTCAATAAATTTGATGAATGAAGACTGTACGAATCTACTTGCAACTTCCACAGCCACTACACTCTCTCCATTATTTTGCATATGCTGTTCTCTGTACAAGAAATGCCCTTCTTACCTTAGTATGCCAGATTAACTCCTACTTGCTTTTATGAATTGACTCAAGAATCACTTTTTTAGAAGCCTTACCTAACTCCCATTAGGCTTAATTAATTGGCTCTCTTCTACAGCCTTCATATTAGTACACTATGCTATGATTGTGTTCCTTGTCTACAATCTCAACTAGATTATGAGTTCCTTGAAGGCAATCAATCCCTGACAGTGTTGGCTTGGTGTAATAATATAAAGTGATTTGAAGACACTGAGACATGAGCTAGAATCCTGGCTTAGCCACTTGCTCATTAGACAAATCATTTAATCTCAGTGAGCATCGGTTTCCTCATCTGAAAAAAAATGAAGACAATAATACATATTTTCTATGATGGCTGTTAAGATGAAATGAGAATATGTACATAAAAGACCTAGCATTTTGCCTAACACATAGCATGCACTCAAAAAATATATTTTATTTTCTCTGTCTCCCCTCCACAAGCACTTAATAGAACTCCAGTAATACAATAGATGCTGAGTAAATGTTTGAATAAAAGAATAAATGCTTCACCCTGTCTGTCCACGTCCTCACAATTTTTCATGCTCTGGGCCTCCCTCTCCATGCTGTTATAGAGTTGACTCCTATCAGCTTAGAAGAACTGATTGTGCACATCTCTTTTCAATTCCATGTTCAATACTGTCTCATTGGTATTGGCCATGGTGGGAGTATTTATACTATGGAAATCAAATGCTATAAATCAGGGCTTTCCCATTCTTCTCCCAGATTGGTTTATCAGCACACCACTGTCTCATGCCTGACTTATATACTGAAATATGACAATGAATAGGGAAGAAGGCAGAGATGATAATGACAGTTATTTATATAATCCATGGCAGATAAGGTCGACTTTGGATGTCCATTTAATCATAAGAGCCCCTAGGTATGAAAAATGTTAGCTTTCTAGTATCAGAATAAATTTTCAACAAAAATTTGTTTTATAAAAGGATATATAGTGATTTGTACTAGACATATTAACTAAATGGGGTCAGGAGAGAGGTGAATTTGTTTAAAGATAAAGCAGTGTGGTATAACTTCTTCCTAGAAGGCTAGCTGCATGATCTAGATATAGATGTAGAGAAATAATACGTCAGATGGGTCTCAGATATACCATCTATTAAATGGAAATACTATCTTTCTTGATTAAAGTCAGTACTCTACATCTGCTGTGTTGAAGGCTTTTCTGGTATCATAGTATAATGGAAAGTACCCTGGTCTATAAGTAAGAAGACATCACTCCTTAGTCTTAAATCTGCGACTTGCTAGTCAGGCAGATCACAAATAAAATGGGATGCTAATCTATATTTTGTGTCTTTAAGGGGACTATTGTGAGGATCAAATGCAATGGTATATTGGAATGTTTTTGATAAACCTTAGCATGCTATTGCAGGGTTTAGCATGCTATTTAAATTATTAATATGATGATGAGGTTGTGACTGCTTGGATAATCTTTGATTCATTTTACTATAAGATTAATTGTCTACCAAATGAATTTCCCACCTCTCTAGGGGGAAGCTTGATAAAAATTAGTATTGACCATTGAATTTTTTCAATGATTATTGGCATCACAAAAGTAAAGTATACTCAATCTATATCAATTTTGTTTAATTATAATGATCAATAGCAACCTCAGGATCTCACTCTTTTCTACTGCTGGCTGAGAGAAATCATTCTTCTACTATGATATCTCTGATCACACCTTGGAATGGTAGTTCTGAAAAGATAAGTGCAAAGGCCATTACTTGTTGGAAGAAAACATCAGTCTTCCCTAATATTGTGATTTTCTGACCACACTTATTGTAAATTTTGTCAGATTATAAAAGAATCATTGACATACTGGAGAGCTGACTATCAATTCATTTGTCTTTATTATATAAATGTAGTCTCATAGTTTCTCATCTAAAATAAGCATCAGTGATTTACATAGCTATATAAATACTGAACCACATCATAAAGATAAGAAGTGTAGTTGAAGTATTAGTATAAAGAGAAACAGGATAAGCAACAGACCCAGGAACAAAAAAAGGACTTTCTTTCTCATTGAGGTTTTACATTGCCCAGGAGCCTGACTTCTGGTTCAATTCCCAGTTCTGTTACTTGCATGACACACTGCCTTGGGTAAATCACTTAACCTCCTTGTGTGCCTGACTCTCTGTGAAGAGAGTGAAGCAAAGACACAGCTTAGTGTTTATGCAGTACTTAGGGTTCCTGGAAGCATAGTGCCATTTTGTATTGGTGATAGCTATAAGAAAACATACTCTTAAAATTTTAGCTACAAGTTTGTAGAGTCACATCGTTTACATGAGAACATCATATTTAAAGTTTGATACATGTCTTTCCCTCTAATGGCAAACATTCAAATTGATATAGTGCTGTACAGGCTAAATAAGTCACCTGCTTCCCTTAAAGGATGCTGACATTTGCCTTCTGTCAGTATTTCTTTCAATAGCATGAAAAAGCCTCATCCAATCATGTATAGAAAAAGGTCTGAAAGTCCTTCCAGGGTCCTGATACAGCATAAATGAGCTTACCCACTACCAGGCTGAACTAACCTGACTGATGCTGGCCATTACAGAATATAATAAATATGGGGCATTTAGGAACATGTATCAATAGTCAATAAAAATAATGTCATTTATTGAGTGACTGAAGTATGGCAGCTAATTATGTATAGAGATTCTTATGTAATTCTTACAGCTACTCTACAAAGTTAGTATTATCTTCATTTACAGATGAAAACCCTAAGGATCAGAGAGATAATGAAACTTGATTGAGGCCAAATAACTACTAAATAACAGACTAAAATCCATATTCAACCTCAATCCAAAATCCAGGCTCTAACCAGTATATCACATAGTACTTCCTTTTCTGGGTTCTGCTCAACTGAGGATGGACTCCATGTCTAGGTATGTCTAAGTACTCTTAAATTACTTATACAGAGGGGGTTATAATCACAACTTAGAATATCCTGTCTAACCCATTAATAGACACATTTATGAAGTCCTGCTAGAAGTAACACCAGAATTTTGTACTACACTTCTTTGATATGTTAGGACATTATAGTAAGACCGATGGCCAAGTCTTGGCAAAATAGAGAATTTGGAGGGAATTATTTCCTCCTTACTTTGGACAAATTTTCTTTAACTAAAATTTTGTAATGATATGGAGAAAAATATAGTCCCTAGATCTCCCTTCATGGAAAGGACTATATTTGTTTAGAAGAAATTCATTGACAAATCTACTTGAGGTATAAGTTGAAACAAAGCTGTATATTATGTATGTTGTTCACTGTAAGAACATCTGGAATATGGAGCAACAGAAACTGGAATCTAGTCCACACTTGGCTTGTCTGTCATACTCTGCGTTCTGGTGCAAGGTTACTGCAGCCTGAAAAAAGGAGTGACTTTGGCTTTGCACAAAGGCAGTGGCCAGTTGCCAAGCCTGCACTCTCAAAGTTATATCCACCCAGAGAGGATATACTTTTCTAATTTATGCAGAGATACTCTACAGGTTAGAGAAAAGCAGTGACTCCTTCAATCTGGCTACCTTTTTATTCTTTGTGCTCTATTTTTTTTTTTTTGCTTATATCTATTTCATGCATTTGGCTAAATGCTTTGTAAACATTGTCACATTCGATCTTTATAACAACCTAAGATTATCTCCATTTTACAGTAATGTTCTCAAACCAACACAGTTCTTAGTGGCAGAGTCTGTATTTGAACACAGTTTTGTGTGATTCCAAAGATCTTGCTCTTAACTTGAAGGCTATACTGCCACCCTAACATCATAACATTGGCTGTTGTCCATAAAGTAAATATCTCTATGTATTGATAAAATAAAAGGTGAAAATATTAAAAAATATATCACCTGGATATTTTATATACTTTGAGGTATACAGATAATTTTATGATTTCCATATTTGCCCATTTTACTGAATCTATTTTGTTTTGATCCTTCTATGAGCCAAGTCACTAAATAAAATTTTCCTGCTTGTCAGTATAAGATCATTTCTGTCCAAATTTTCCTAAGTATCCTTTATTACTAAACATATAAAATTCTTATAAGCCAAAGTGGTTCTGGGATACAGTGTACATCTAAAGAATATTATATGATGAGTTAAATTTTTATCAAAATGCCTTAAAACATTGATTTAAATGCAACAGCATTTTGCCTAATGTCCTCTCGTTTTGTCAAAATTAAGATGCTTTCAAATTTTCTGAGATAGTAATTACCTTTGATAATATTTCTTATCCGGAGTCCCCAATGGTCTTTATCAAAAATTTTTCAAATCAAGGACAGAGAAATTGATTAAAATTCAGAAAGCCTTCCAAGTGACATAAAGATAACTCCTGCTTTGTAAATGGGAAAGTGATTAAGATCTGGATATTAACAAAAGACTCAAAAGTAATGAGATTTTTTGTCAAAATTCTCATGCATATTTTCTACAAAGATTTAGAAAGAATATTAGATAGAAATCCATGGGTGAGTAATATTAGTAAATGTAATATTATTTGAAATTATTGTTAAAATTTTCAGATTTCTAAGGTACTTTTCAGTTAATCAGTCACTATGATAGTATTGCGTAGTATCCTGAAACTGAACACAAATCACAGCATTTAGTTTATGTGGGAAAAACCACCATAAGTTTCCCACCGTATTTTAGTGTTTTCAGGGAAAAAAGCCCACATAATCTATATCATGAGTTAACAGCTATGGTTTTAATTCTTACATACCATGGCTTATAAACCATGTATAATGGATAGGAATCTAGTTTCACTGCTGCTTATGAGTTGGACTCAATGGGTGCATATACCTTGTTTTATTGGTGAAGATTCATCCTAATTTTCCCCTAAGCTTTAATATTTAACCCATTCTAAAAGACTGATTCAAAAATTTAAAAAAGAATCAGCAAGTGAAAATGAGATATAACACATTTAATACAGTATAAAAGAAAGCCACATGATCAACCCCTGAGGCTACAATGACTATATTTTGTTTCCTGCCCATCTGTAAAATGTTTCAGTGCTAGGCCTGTTAACAACTTGAAGTGTATTATCAAATAAAGTCTGAATTCTGAATCTATTAAATAAAAAGATATCTGAAAAACACACCGACACACATGAGAAATTATCTTTTACTTCATTTTGAAGTGAAAAGCCATCTAGGGTCATTTGGAAAAGTACGTAGATAGTTCCATGTTTCTCACCTATAATGGTTTTGTCATTTTACTTAAACTTACTGTGTGGCATTGTATCATATGAGGAACATCTGTTGAATTTGCCTGCTCAGCCTCCCTTCTTTCTTCTCTTAGTAATAGCACCCAATTTTCCCTAGAAGAAGCACCCTCCTATCAGCCATCAGAATTCAATCAGACTGGGTAGGTTGACAACATTCATGTCAGAGTTTTGAGCCTCATTTAAAACCAAACTTGTGGGCCTAAGATATGGTCAAGTCTTGTACAATTTGGTAGCACATCCCCTTGTCCACAGCGATTGGTTCAGTGATGGGCATATGAACTAAGCTTGGTCAGTGCAAGTCTTCACTAGGATTTTGCTGGAGTTATTGGGAAAGAGGAATTTTCTTACATTTGAATTTCTAGTAGTGCAGATGACATAAACCTAGATTTGCATGTTACTATCTTTGCTTACATCGCAGAGAGAGCCTGGCTAAGGATAAAGCTGTTATTTGAAGAAAGTAAAAAAGGACAGATTCTTTCTGACATTGGTAAAAATCCTGAATCTTGTCATGCTTAACATCAGTTAACTCCTTGACCTTCCCAGTTATGAGCCCATGCATTCCCTTTTCTACTTTGAGCTATCACATACCACCAAATACACCTTGACAAATACACAGCATTCTCTTTCTTTATGAGTCTTCTGTTCCTTCTCTATTTTAGTAAGTGACTTTTAGTAAAATTTTTTGTCTCTCTATTTTATGAGGAATGAATTATATAATATAGTTATCACTCTCATAATCACAAAATCACATTAATTTAGAAAGGTTCCTAAAAGAGGTAATATAGTCCTTTAAGCTGCCACAAGAAAGCAACACACTCTTACAATCCCAGAAAGACAATGCTTAATCCTTATCATCAAGGTCCCCAGAGAAGAAGAAATTACAACTTCTCTTTAAGCTCTCTTCAACTGGTCATGCTTACAGGCTGTGGTCTTTGGAGCTGAATGTAGGCAGACTAAGCATGGTAGTTTGAAATTTCTAGCCCCATTCAAAGCCAGACTAATAGGACTAAAACTTGACAATGCAAAAACATCTGTCTCCAGTGACAAGATGAATTTATTTCATGAATTCCCATATAACATCCCTACACATAAAATAGCAAAATCCTGTCTTGGGTAATCTGGTTAATTTAGTGGAAGCAAAACTATAAACCACATATGAGAAAAGCCTAATTTAGAGGATTATCCTAGCAGTGTAAAGCAAAGAAAAATCACAATTGGTTTTCCCAGATGCATTAGAAATAACAGTTCTTCAAATGCTTCAAAGTTTCTTTTATATCCACAAAAGAAAGAATAACACAGAGTAAATAACACATGCATGTCAAGATTCAGATTTTACCAATATGACTGATGCTTATTTCCTTTAGTCTAGGCCAAGTATTCTCAAAAAATTCTCCCTTGGGAATAAATGCTAGATTGGCATAAGTGATAACTTGGGAGTACTTCCATGTACAAAACGTGTTCATTCCTCTCTCTACCATTTTACTCATTTGAAACAATTTTGAATCAGGCTGGACTTTTATTATATTTAGAACTTGAAAAAATTGCCATGTTTATAATTTTTTTCCTTTTTCATTTCATGTAGACATCTTTGTCCTTTGCCCAATCTGCTGCTACTCTTATCCCACATTCTTTTTCTAAACCCTTTTCTAAACCCTAATCATCCACTTTACCATCATTAGGGAGGGAATTGCCCTAATATCTAATAACTGTCCCAACTACTATAATTATATTGTTTATGTTAATCTCATCCATTTGTGACAGTATCATAAAGTGGCTTTTAATCACATACCTTAATTTCCTAGGGGGAATCAAAGTCTTCCCTTCATCTCTACATGCATGCAAATTACATACAAATTCTCTCTCTCTCTCTCCTTTATTTCCTCCTTTCTCACCTATCTCTTTCTCTTTCCCCAAGAAGAAAGAATCCTCTTCTAGGTTGTATTGGTAAGAATTACTTTCAACACATACTAATAAAAAAAACTTGACAAATAATTTATTAAATATATAAAAAATTATTTTTCTTACATAAAAAGAAATCCATAAGTAAGCTGTTCGAGGCTAGTAGTATGGTCCCACTATGCCAAATTCTTTCTCTTTTTCTATGTTGTCAACTATAGGCAGGAGGAAATGGGAAGGGCAAAGGGAAAAATACTCATTGCAGCCAAGTCTCTCTCTTTTTATTAGAAAAACAATAGGTGTCCTGGAAGCCTCATAGTAAAATTCTACTTACATCTCATTGGCCAGAACAAAGTGATATAGCATACCCAGTGGCAAGGAAGTCTGGTCAATGTAGTTTCCACTCCTCCGGGCACCTTGTCACTTGCCCCTCCCCTCAAAATTAGGGCTAAATTAGTAAGGAAGAAAAGCTAAACAAGTATTGGGTAGACAATTAGCAGCATTGCTCACAAAGGTCAAATTAGAAAGAAAAAAAATACTTGGACTTCCAAAACACACAAGAGGTTCATCAAAGAAAAGAATATCACTTTTAATGGGAAAAAATTGCGTATTGTCAACAGATTGGACAAGTAAAGTTTTCCTTTCCTGATTCTCTATTCTCTTTTTAATCATTTTCTTTCTCTCCCTTCTTCATCCTCATATGGCTTATGAAGTCAGATACTGCTTAGAAGACAAGATAGCCTTGTTCTTAATTAAATTAGGAGGTCAAATTTAAATCCAGTGAAAGGAAGCATAAAATGAGCAGTCTATCCTAGTTATTAGGGAAAAAAGCTATTTCTTACTTGATTTTTAAGTTCTACCTCCGGAAAGTCAGGTAAGATTCAAGGAGGGAGCCTGGGATATGGCAGGCAGGTCTCAAATTAGGTTGTGTGGTAAACGGACAGGCAAGAGAGGCTGTAAGGTTTATATATGCTCTAGCTCATCAATCCAGAAAATAAAAGGTTAATATTTTGAGCTCTAATGTTGGCCTGCGTTACTCTGGTGTACAATACTCTGAACAACTTAGTGGATTAAATAGTGACCATGCATGTAACCATTAAGAAGTTGAAGATTTGGGTCTCTCAACTAAGCCACTTTTAACATAACTAACAGTGGGAACTAAAGAGGAGATGGACCACCCACTTCTCAATATAATTGTCTATTATGTTGCTTATTTCAAGTTATAGTCAATTTGTAAATAATACAAATATTTTCTTCAGCATTCTCTAATTTGTTCATAACTGTCCATTAGCAACATAGAAAGAGGGGGACCTTGAACTGGACTTCAAAGATGAGTAGGACCATGGTATGAAGAAAACAGCGCATTCCAAGTGTAGGAAACAGTTTTAGAAAGGGTCCACACTTACAGAAGGGCTTGGATTTTTTGGTTTCATATATTTTTGTATCTGACTTCATCCATGAAATGTGAGAAATATTACAATATTTAATTAGCCAGACATTTTCTTACATCAACATGAATGGAACTCTAAGCATTCTTCCTGAAATGATGCTATGGCTTTAATCAAAAGTGATGTGATAAGAAAGAAAGAAAATAGAAACGTCACACATCAATCCAGAATCCAAGGCATCATTACTTGTCTGCAGTAGAATAATATCTGTAATAGCTCCATTGCTACCTCAGGCAGTCCACAAATCTGCAGGCACTACATGAAATCAAAAGAGGTTACATCCCTGCCAATTTTTGTTCTCATTAAAGTGACTGAGGATAAATTTTTTCTTGATAACTAGTGCTCTCTGTTTATGACGATTTATGGCCTGGCATTAATTGACTGTTTTTATAGTTGACCTTTCAAATATTTTGCATTTAGAAAGACTGGCCATTTCACCTGCTCCCCATAGGTTATTTAGAGTAGGCATTCAGGAAGAATTGGAATGGATGTGCTATATCAGAACATTGAAAAGGTCAATGTTCTAGTTGTTGATATTTTCTACAGGATATAATTCTCACATATTTTTAGTGGGTGATAGAACATTTAGAATGATTAATGCTAAAGACCTAATAATAATAATTATGATCACTATGTTAAAATATGAACAATTCATTTCTCTGACAAAAGTACACTGAGAGCACAATGCAAAACAATGACAGGGGTGTTTTTATGGTGTTTTAATGGCCTATAATGGTCTCCAGTATTTCATACCTATGGGAGAAAAGTAAGGTGGTGTGGTGGATTTATAGAATACTAAGTTTTGGGGAAACATTTTTTATTGGTATTAATTCATTTCAAATTCTCCAAAGTGAAATGGCAATATGGCAGATTTAAGTGTTTTGACAAATTTCATTGCAGAATAATCTGTCAGTAGGATTGATAAATTCACTCATTTATTAAACAAACATTTGAGTGCTATTATGTGTAAGACATTGTGCTCACTAATTTGGGGTACTGATTGTGACATAATGATGATATCCCTGGGCAGTGAAGATGGGGATAGTGATTAGATGGCAGATGACTGCATGCAGAGTGTTGTTAAAAGTATTACACAGAATGTGCCGTGGCACAACTCAGACCTCAATCGGCATAAGTCACCTCACTCCTTCAGCCCATGTTTGTTTAAGCTACTCGTCCCTGTCACTACAGTACCAAAATATTGATGAAATACAGACTGCACACACAATGCAAAGTGATTACATAGAGCCACAGCAGAACTGCCATTGCAAGATGAATGGATAAAATGAAAGCTTGTGTTGGGTATAACATGTTTGATGAAAAGTACAACCTCTAATCAAAGTAAATGAATAAAGATTTTATTTAAAGAAAGCTTTATGCAAATTAATAAGTAGAAGCTGAGATTAAAGACCTCAATGCAAGGACATAACAATCCCAATATAATAAGAATGGCATGAAAGCCAGTAAAATCATTGGTTTCTTCAAAAAGAAGAACCCAGACACAACCAGACTAAGAGCTATTGCATTCCGCATACGCTTAAGACATTTTAAAATATACTTAGTGTGGAGAACTATACAATATGCATAGGGACAGCCAAACTCAAGTAAACAATTATTTTGTCTTATAAACATACATATATATTATTGATACAGTATTCATAGTGACAGTCAAACTCAACTAAATCATTATTTTCTCTTGAAAAATATCATATGTTTTTGTTATACACAGAATGATAGGCTAAGTTGACATCCCTAACTATTACAGACAAGATTCCTATTCTCAGATTAGGCTAAACAGGGTAACAAGTACCCCTTACAGACTCGGTCAATATTTGTCTGTGTGTGTTAGATATTAGAAAAGGTTCTATGCAAAAATTCTTAGGAAACCTTTTTGTGCCTACCATTTGATCCAGCAGTATACTACTAGGAATATGTTCTACAGAAAAGCCAACATGCACACACAATTATGTATACATACATATTTGCATGCTTTTTCTAATATTGTTTGTAATGGGGATAGATTAGAAATAATTTGAACATACATCAATAAAATAATGGTTAAAAATGAAATCAGTATGTCGAAGAATTATCTGCACTCTCATGTTCATTGCAGCATTATTCTCAATAGTCAAGATATGAAATAAACCTTAGTGCCTATTCACAGATGAATGGATAAAGAAAATGTGCTTTATATACACAATGGAATACTAATTAGCTCTAAAAAAGAAGGAAATCCTCTCATTTGCTGTGACATGGATGAACCTGAAGGACATTATGTTAAGCAAAATAAGCCGGGCACAGAAAGAAAAATATCACATCTCACATATAGGTGCAATTTTAAAAAGGTGAACTTATAGAAATAGGGTAGAATGGTGATTACCAGGGACTGGTGGGGGCAGGGATTGAGGAGATGTTGATTAAAGAATACGAATTTTTCCCAGGACCATTTATTGAATAGGGATTCTTTTCCCAGTGTATATTGTTGTCTGCTTTGTCAAAGATCAGTTGGCTGTATGTGGATGATATTATATCTGAGTCTTCTATTCTGTTCCATTGGTCTAGGTCTCTATTTTTGTGCCAATATCATGCTGATTTGGTTACTATAGCCTTATAATATAGTTTGAAGTCAGGTAATGTGATGCCTCCCCATTTGTTCTTTTCCTTAAGATTGCTTTGGCTATTTGCACTCTTTTCTGGTTACACACAAAGCTTAGCATTATTTTTTCTAGATCTGTGAAATATGATCTTGGTATTTTGGTGGGAATTGCATTGAGTCTGTAAATAACTTTGGGTAGTATGGATATGGTAACAATGTTATTTCTACCAATCCATGAGCACTATATGTTTTTCCATATGTTTGGATTATCTGTAGTTTCTTTCCTCAGTGTTTCATAGTTCTCTTTGTAGAGATCTTTCACTCCCTGGTTAAGTATTTTCCTAGGTGCTTTAGTTTCTTTGTAGTAATTGTGATAGCCACATGCAGAAGAATGAAACAGGATCCATATCTCTCAAAACTTACAAAAAATAATTTAAGATGGATAAAAGACTTAAATATATGGCATGAAACCATAAGAATTCTAGAAGAAAATGTGGGAAAAACTCTTTCAGATATCGGCCTAGAGAAAGAATTTATGAAGAAGAACCCAAAGGCAATCACAGCAACAATAAAAATAAATAAATGATACCTGATTAAATAAAAAAGATTCTGCACAGCCAAAGAAATAATTAACAGAGGATATAGACAGTCTACAGAATGGGAAAAAATATTCATGGACTATCCATCTGATAAAGGACGAATAACCAGAATCTACAAAGAACTCAAGCAAATCAGCCAGAAAAAAACAAACAAACCCATTAAAGAGTGGGCAAAAAATATGAACAGAAGCTTTTCAAAGGAAGATAGACTGATGGCCAATAAACATATGAAAAAATGCTCAATGTCACTAATCATTGGGGAAATGCAAATTAAAACCACAATGAGATATCACCTTACTCCAGTCAGAATGGCTTTTGTTAAAAAGTTCAGAAACAGGCCGGGCGTGGTGGCTCACGCCTGTAATCCTAGCTCTCTGGGAGGCCGAGGCAGGCGGATTGTTTGAGCTCAGGAGTTCTAAACCAGCCTGAGCAAGAGTGAGACCCCGTCTCTACTAAAAATAGAAACAAATTAATCAGACAACTAAAAATATATAGAAAAAATTAGCCGGGCATGGCGGCGCATGCCTGTAATCCCAGCTACTCGGGAGGCTGAGGCAGCAGGATCTTTTGAGCCCAGGAGTTTGAGGTTGCTGTGAGCTAGGATGACGCCAAGGCACTCTAGCCCGGGCAACAGAGTGAGGCTCTGTCTCAAAAAAAAAAAAAGAAAGTTCAGAAACAATAGATGCTGGCGTGGATGCAGAGAGAAAGGAATGCTTCATCTTCCTTTGCTGTGTGACAGCAAATTAGTACAACCTCTGTGGAAAACAGTATGGAGATTTCTCAATGAACTAAAAGTAGACCTACCATTCAATCTAGCAATCACACTACTGGGTATTTACCCAAAGGAAAAGAAGTAATTTTATCAAAAATACAACTGCACCTGAATGTTTATTGCAGCACAATTCACAATTGCAAAGATGTGCAATCAACCCAAGTGCCCATCCATTCATGAGTAGATTAACAGAATGTGGCATATGTGTACCATGGAGTACCACTCGGCCATAAAAGAAGATGAATTAATGCCTTTTGCAGCAATTTGGATGGAAATGGAGACCATTATCCTAAGTGAAGTATCTAAAGAATGGAAAAACACACACCACCCGTACTCACTACTAAATGGGAACTAACCGATGAGCTCACATGTGCATGGAGAGAAGTAAAACTCAACAGAAATCAGTCTGGGGGCAGGGGCAGGAGGGGGCTGGCAAAACCCTACCTAACAGGTACAATGAACAATATCTGGGTGACAGGCACTCTTACAATCATGAGTCAAGCATTATAAAAGCAATTCATGTAACCAAAATTATTTGTACCCCCTAATACTTTGAAATAAAAGAAAGAGTACAAAATGCCACTTAAATAGAAATAAGTTCTAGAGTTCTATTGTACAACATGTTGACTACATAAATAATGTATTATATACTTGGAAATTGCAAGAGAGCAGATTTTAAATGTTCACTTCACAAAATATATGTGTGATGATGGATAAATTAATTACCTTGACTTAATTATTATTGCATAATGTATACACATATGAAAACATCATAACTATATACAATTTTTATTTGTAATTAAAAATATTAAAAATTAAATGGTCTATTTATACTTCGGGATATTATGCAGGTTTTAAAAATAATTTACTAGATCTATTATATATGTACCAAAATAATTAGGTGCCCATGGTAAATTACTAACTGAAAAACCAAAATACCAAGTAGCAGAATATATATTCTCCCCCCATTTCTCTTTCTATATGTATCTCTCTATTTCACAAACACACACACATCCATAATCTAATATATGAGAGAGAGAGTGAGCAAGAGAGAGATCTGGAGGTATATACACCTAACCATAAACAGCAATTATTTGTGGAAAGGAATTTAGGATGGGGGATACAATGGCAGATGACTTTGCATATTTTTTATTTGATTAATGTGTCATTGGAATTATTTTAAAAGAATCATGCACAATTTTTAGAATTAAATTTTTTTAAACAACAAAAGTTATTTATAAATATCCCTATAAATGATTTCTTTTTCTGTGGTTTTTCATGAGTCTCTAAGAGAGTGTATGTCCATATAGGTATATGTGGACATACCTTTTATATATATATATATGTATATATATTTGCATGTTTTACACATAGCCTAAGCTCAATGAACCTATGTAAAGTATGAATAGACACATAAGAAAACCACTCAGACTAAGAAAAGAATCTTCAGAATTTTTATCCTCATTTAATGAGTTAAAATAGAGAATTCATTCTATTATTTTTTTAAATAGCATATTAACCTGCAATACCCCAATATTCTATCAGACAATAAAGAACAAAATAAAATGGCACGTCTACTTTTAGTTCCTTGAGGTATCTCCATACTCCTACTACTAGGTATTTATCCAAAGGAAAAAAAGACATTTTATAAAAAAGACACACTTGAATGTTTATAGCAGCACAATTCACAATCAAAAAGTTGTGGAATCAACCCAAATACCCATCAATACATGAGTGGATTAATAAAATGTAGTATATGTATACCATGGGGTACTACTCAGCCATAAAAAATAATGGTGATCTAGTTATCTTTTATAACAACCTTAATGGAACCGGAGGCCATTCTTCTTAGTGAAGGATCGCAAGAACGGAAAAACAAACACCACATGTACTCAGTACTATAATAAATTGGAACTAATCAAGCAACACTTTAGTGTACATATGGAAGTAAAATTCAAGGAAAATCAAGTAGGTGCAAGGGTGGAGAAGCGGATGGTAAATTCACACCTAATGGGTATAATGCACACTAACTGACTGAAGGACACACTTATAACTTCGACTCAAAATGTACAAAAGCAAATTATGTAACCAAAACCTATGTACCCCTGTAAAATTTTGAAATAAAAGAAAGAACAAAATCAAAAACTTGTCTTTTGCCAGGAAGTGTTTCCTTGAATTTTCAATTGAGCACTTAGAGTTATTGATGAAGATATGCTTATACATCTATTTTGCTTCTCAACCTTAGAGAGTATTTACTCCTTTAAGCAAAACAGCACATAAAAATTATTTTTTATAATATATGTTTTACTCTCTTCAAGGGAAAAATCTTCTTACAATTCTGACTGTTTTACATAGTTATACATTCTTTGGACAAATGACTTTGAGATTCTTAGTTCTCTTTTCCTAGGTTCTGGATATAGTAAATTATATAATAATATTAATGTCCCTAACCAAGATTAAAATGAATCATTTGCCTAGCACATTTCATCATTAGGCCAGTAGCATTCTTTGCTATTATCCATTCTCTGTGGTTGTAGCATCAAGCACTAATTAAAACAAAATGTTTAGGGGTAGGTAGGATTTCATTTTTTCTCCTAGTTTTTGCCTCAGAAACTTATCTAACCATATTCCTAAAATTCATGTTTTTTAAACACCATTATTTCAATTTACTCATCTTCAAAGGCTTCTAATCATCTGTTCTGATATTTATGAGTTTCCTTCTCCTACTACAAAATTGCTGCCATTCTGGGCTCGCCCAGCTATTCAGCATTTCTTCCTTTATGTATCTCACTTCTGCTTATCTGTAGAAACCACTATACCTAAAAATGAAGACATATTTAAGCCCAATCGGTGAACAATATAAATGAAGCAAATGTTGCTTTAAGGGAATAAAATTATTTAATATATCTCACAGTATAGGAACAGTATTTGTCATTTAAATATAGAAAACATCACTATTTTTTGTATTTCTTTTCTTCAAGTTTAAAATAAGAGTTAGGAATAAAATGTGACAGTCTAATTCTGAGCAAAATTTTGGCATACCAATTTGTTTATCTGCATGTGAATATTTTATCATAACCTTTTTCTTAGTACAATCATGATGCAAACATCAGAAGAGTTTACTGCTCTGAACTGCTACAATATATCCTAAGATAATATGTGAAAGATCCATATGACAAGTACAGTAGGAGGAACAGTGTGTCTGGTCTGAAAGCCATTTGCCTGCATACTGTTTCATTTTATTCAGAAGCTCTAAAACAGGGATAATGGTGTAGAAGATCATGAATTTTTCTAGTTACATTTACATATTTATTGGAGACAGTGTAGATTTTTCAATTCATATAAGATTTCTGTAGTATGCTTATTTCTGAGAAGGGTGTTTATAGGAAAATCTTTCACTCGATGAATTTACTTGTTGAAACAAATCTTTCAGAAGAGGCAAATAACTAGAAAGCCAAAAGTATGGTTTTAAATATAAATCATAGTGTCAAAAAGGGCTGATCTGGGGGAGAAGGGGTGGCAAAAATAGGGAAGGGGGAGTTTGTTCTTCAAATTCCAAATACAATCAGGGAATGATGAGGCCATCAGAAATAACTCTTGCTGCTGGCTCTACAAATTTTCACTTCTTTGGAGCATATTCAGCATGCCTATATGCACAAAGTAGATTTTCTTATATTTTATTCACAGTAAAAAAACAAGCAAGAAGGATATAGAAAGAGAAGGAAATTAGCACAAAGACCAATTTGTAAAAAAAAAAAAAAAAGAAAAGAAAGAAATCATACTCTTCACTTAAAGCTAAGTAGAAAAGGACCGGGGATTTCCTTTGTTTTACTCTCGTGATACCTCCCTCAGAAACAAAAGGTGGGTTTTGTTAAAAGTATGGGCTTTTAGTTTTTATATCTATGTTCAGAAATGATTTAAATATGTTTTAGAGTGGTTAAATTTTGAAAAAAATTTAATGCATTCTGACTTCGTCTATCATTTATTTGCCTGAACTTTTTCTTGCTTTAAAATGGATGCAAGTACCATCAACATTTTGAAAATGTAGAAACTCTTTACATACATTCACCTTTGCCTCTGATAGTTTGTTGTTTGTTTGTTTGTTTGTTTAAGTAATTTAAAAATGTAAGTGATTGAAAAGTGGCCAAGTCTTGGACTGCATGACCCCTAAAATTCCATTTGGTTCTATTGAAGCTTCATTTTCCCTTTATCATTAGAAGGCAGTTTAGAGATTTCTCAGGAAGGCAACAGATGGCAGCAAAGACTTGCAGAATGCCATAGAAATTTTATTTGTGCAAGTAATTATTCCCAAGCAGCAATTAAATATCTAAAGGCAGAGCTGTCATTTTTAAGCCTAGCAACCCTAAAAAATCTTTAAAGTCATTTTTTCAGGCAAAAATTAATAATAAAGAAAGTCTCTTTGCTCTATAAGCATCAAGCCCAGCTTTGGTTTTATAGTTATAATTTCCTACTTGTGTATTTATGTAAGATTTACCAAAATTTATGATCATCTCCATAGACTTTTTTTCCTATTTTCCAATTGAAAAAACAACCAATATATGCAAGATTTCAGTAATCCTTACATTTCCATTTAAGTTAAAACTTCAAAGAGTGCTGTGGTAATGCGAGTTAGTTTTCAGTTAGTTTTCCTAAAGCTAAGGAGTACTACATTTGCCAGGAGGTTCACATTAGACTGTAATGCTAGAAAAGCTGACTTCAGGCATAAAACGATTACTGATATTTTGAATATACTCAAAGATGAACTCCATGGAATAAAAATAAGGCAAAAAATAATTTCCACTACACAGTTTAAATTTTCATCTCAGTTTATTGTATTCAATGAGACTCAGCTGAAATCCATTTGTAAATGGAAAAAAATCACCTCCCAAAGACCCTGATATATTTCAAGTCAGCTCTGATTAGTGAGCCTCGTCATTGGTCTCAAGTACTACTTCACGTCAGAAAATATAGGAGGCTCTCAATTATACAAATATGTACTATCTAAGGCCTTTTTTCTGTCCTTCTTTACCATCATACTGCCTATCAAATGAATATTTTACTTTTCTTACCTACTAGAATATCAGGAGGTATTTGAGTCTCACCTCCCCACTTCCTGATGAGTGTTCACTACTTGCTATGAGTTACCTCTGTGCCTTGTACTTCTATTATGCCCCTTAGCAAGTTCATTGGATTTCTTTACATATCTGTCTCCCACTCCAAAACTGTGAGTTCCATGAAGAACTGTGTCTCATCTCCATATTGCCAGTGTCATGCATGTGACTGAAACTCAGAAATGATGGAGTGAAACTAAGATCAAGTGATTTGACTACTTTTTACCACCATTATTAGACATTCATTATATTTAGAGCACATTACTAGCAGCCTTAGATGCAAAAGAAGTGGAAAACTGTCTTTGCTCTAGAGATGACTGTGGTCTTTAAAATGCAGGCTCACTTAAGCAATGGTTCAAAAATTAACATAGGTACAAATTAATATGATGCAAATAAATATGCCCTGCTGAAGTGCTGCAAAATATTGAGAGTAAGCCAGCTATCTGGGACAAGAGTCAATGATCATGGCCGGAGTTTAGATTTTGGTTGACAGGTAGTAGTTTAAAGCTTTTTGAGAGATGAAATCTCCGAAGTGTTAAAAGATCAAAGATTAAACCCTGAAGGATGTCCAGAATTAAAGGATAGAGGAAAGAAAAGAGGCTGGCAGACATCAAGAATGCACTAGACTGAGAAATATAAGAACAAGACAACAGTATCCTAGAAGTAAATAATGGCAAGATTTTTTACATAATGAATGTATCACTTTTATTTATTAATATGTTTGTTGGGTACCTGTCTTATTCTCAAGAGAACTTGAGGTGATCCCTCCCACAATTAACGGATAGGCACACACAAAATAAACAACTCATATACAGAAATAACCTTTTTCATAAAAATATGCACACACAGACACTCACTGATACAATAACTACACCGTGCACATAACCTGACTGGACATGACAGGTAGCATCTATTTGAGTGCTCACCTGTGTCAGACATTGTCATATCTTCATGGATGCATACTTTACATAGACTGGTCTGTTTTGTTACTGGAGTGTGTCTTTAAATTTTTAATTGACAAATAATATTTGTATAAATTTATGGGGTACAATATGATGTTTTGATCTATGCATACATTACAGAAAGATTCACCCAAGCTAATTAACATATGCATCATCTCCCCGACTTTTTTGTTAAAAATCTATTCTTTAATGATGGCAAGAATTTTTAAAGAAGCTGTAGTAACAGAGAGATCAAGAAGGATTGAAGCTAACTGAGAAGAAAGAAGGAAAAAAGCACAATTGGCTAGAATAAGATCCTTTGTGGATTTGGAGCAGCCTTGGGAGACTTGTGAAGAGAAGATAGCCACTTAGCAGGGAGCTGACATAATGATTTTTTTTTAACTGGTTTCTGTTTCTGTTACTGAGGGTATTTCATTTGCTAGTTTTCCTATTTTTCTTCATTCTGGAGGAATTTTATTTAGACAATTAAAAGAAATTAGTTGTTCTGAAGCAGTATACATTGAAAGAGAAATCAAACCAGTTACTTTATCATATATGCCTTTTTTTACAAGGAAAGCAAAGAATGGGCTTTCTGATTTAAGGAAAAGGTCAGAAAAGTGGGCCATTATGCTTTCTTCCCCTTAATGTCATAAACAGCTAGGAGAATTCTAACTGAAATAAGAGAAATTAGATGTTGTCTTGCACCTATTCTTTCAAAAATACAGTAGGCCATTCTACTAAAAGACCAAAACTCCATTAGCTTCTTGGGTACTCTTAAGTTTTCATTTCCAGACACTAAGGTTGTTCTACTGCACACATTTATGTCTGTGTGCTCATCTGTGTGTGTGCGTGTGTGTGTTATTTGTATGTTTTGTTTTTGTAGAAATTTAAGTTTGTGGTTAAAACATATGTTGGTGTTTTCTATTAACGTTCTTTATCCATAATCCAAATCTGGTCTATACAAAACTAATTTAAGTATGTACATGGCTTTTAATATATCGTTTGTAAGATATAGAAAGGAACAAGCAAAACTGTTTCTTTTCAGTTTTTTGCAAGATCCAATAAAAATAACAATTTGTATTGTGGCCTGATTCTCATCTTTTGTTAAAGCTCTAAGTTTTTCAGGTTCTTCTCAGCTAAATCTTGAAGTTCTCAAAAAGTGTCTCATATGCGTTTATGTAATATCCTCTTATATACCAATTGTTGCTACCCATTTACTTCCTCTCCTTCTGTGGCTGCCAACTTCCAATGCTACCACCACAACCACTGCAGTACAATGATCTGTCCTACATCTTCTCTGGTCCAACTCCCTACTCAGTTAATGGAGCTACCCTGTGCATCCAAGTGCACGGTCACCCCAAGAGAGAACTCTACCCTTAGCTCCCACACATGTGCACTTCACTCGAAGTCGTATACAGTAGCTTGTGTGCTCACTTCCTACAAAGATTTCAGAAAAGCAAATCCTTTAGAATTTACTCCTTTTTTATAGCAGGCCCTCTCCATAAGAATTGGGCAGGAATTTGTGGGAGTTGGGCTGAAGGATAATCCAAATGCAGATAACCATGATTCACTCAAGATCCTCTTGTTTATTGCTATTCACAATGGACAATTCTCCTTGAACACATGGTGAAGTCCTCAAGGCTTTGTTTTTTGAGGGGATGACTTCTTTCTTAGGAAGTCCCTGTTCCCATACTTTATGCAAATGAGTCCCTGCTGATCATATCGTTGGCTCTAAAGGACCTATATATGTCTTTATCCTGGACTGAACACTACTAAGTCTATCAATCTGGGATAACAAATATTGTATTAACTACACTTAGTAGGCTTCACTTTCATTCCTCTAATCTCCCTTTCATTGGTTTTGAGTGGAACTTTCATGTGTAAAATAAATCCAAAACATGGTATGGAGATTTACAGCACAAACAAAAGAGAATTTTGCTAATGCAACACTATGGGTCCCCCAGAAAATTATATATAAGTAAATTTTCCATTATACATTAGTGAAATTGCCAAAGTGGGAGTCTTGAGTAGGAAAATCAAGACTCACTTGCTGGAATAAAGTCAAATTGATTCAAAATGTTACTGTATATCTTGTACAAGAGGAAATAGAAAGTAGAATGATGGTTACCAGAGGCAGAGAACGGTAGTGGTGGCGGGGCATAAAGAAGAGATAGTTAATAGGGACAAAAATACCATTAGATAGAAGGAATAAGATCTAGTATTTGGTAGCATAATGGGGCAACTATAGTTAACATTAATTTATCACATATTTAACAATAACTAGAAAAGTGCAATTGGAATGTTTCTAACATAAAGAAATAATAAATGTTTAAGGTGATGGAGATATTCTAGTTACCCTGATTTGATCATTATACACTGTACACTTATATTAAAATATCACATGTAGCACATAAATATGTACAACTATTATATATCCACAAAAATTAAAATTTTAAAATTTTAAAAATAAAAAAACAAATCTGAAAAAGAAATATAAAAGAAAACTCTAAAAGATATTTTTAAAAGAAAATGTTTTATTAGACCTGGAAATATTAAATGAGCTACTGCTTGCTCATCCAATGAAGGGGCTTACTAAGTTTATAAAGAACAAGAACAAGAAATGTGTTAAGTGGTGCTTTGAAATTATATCTCCTCCAGCTACTCAATCAACATGAATACATTTATGGATATATGAATTAATTAATTAACAAAAGCGTATTAGCAAATATGGCAGTTGAAATGTTCATCTTGAAATGTATAATGGATACATTTTTGTTGTTACTTACTCCCTTCCTTCTGCAAAGACATTCTCTTTATGCAAGGGGAGCTGGTCTTCCCCCATTCTATGTTCTGCTGGGTGTGCAAATAATTAATCCACTCTACTTTTTTCGAAGCTCGAGTGTGTGAGAACAGGATTGCAAAGATGGGGCATATATGTAAACCTGGAGCTGAGGAGAGAAAGATTGGCAGAAGACATTTATCACTGCACAAATGTTAGTTGAAGCCATGGGCGTGGATGTGATTACCCATGCAGAATGAATAGGAGAAAAGAAAAGGACTCAGAGTGTAGAGCTTCAATATTAAGAAGGTATGAATACAAATTCTTGCTGAGCTTGTTGTTAAAACTTGCCTGCATACTTTCAAGTAGCCATGAATTTTGGGAATAAAAGCAAGTTCTTCAACCATCTTTTATAAAATATAAAAATACAAGTTATTTATTGGATGGGGTACGCTTCAACACAAAGACATTATAACAGTGATTAAGAACATAGACTGTGAAGCCAGATTGCCTGCGTCCACACCTCAGCTCTACAGCTTAACGGCTGTGTAACCCTGTGTAACCATTCTGTGCATCACTCTACTCATCTATAAAATTGGGATGGTAGCATTACCTACTTCATTAAGGTGGTCATGAAAGTTAAATAACAAATATTTGTAGAGTACTCAGAACAGTTCCTGCCACATGTGCTAAATGTGTTAGCAGTACTAAGCACCAAATACATAGTTATAAATTAACACATTACTAAATAAAAGGTAAATTAAAATAAAAAGAAATCTTTCTGAATCACATGTCCAACTGGTTTATTTTATTTTTTCTCTGGAATATAAAGTTATATTAAACATTTTTTTCAGGAAGACCTAAGTCATCAGCACTCTGTATATAATCCAAAATATAATTAATTAACTTTAAATACGTGATTTCAGTTAGATGTCAAATGATAGCAACATATATTACTTAAACAATTTCTGCCATAGTAGAATATTCTCCAATGCTTAATTTTTCAACATAGTTGCACTTTGTTGATGTTTCCAAATAAGAATCTGTACACCTTTTTATAACATTCTTCCAATAAATACAATTGATTGTTTCTACTCATGGCTCATCATTTTTTTTTTTCCTGCAGTGAATGTTGCAATTGAAAAGCATGGGCTATAGTAAGTTACTGCAAAGTAAAATAAGCACAAATGTAATTTGGAGAAGGAAATAGCTACATCCATATATTAAAAGACACCCGCTTTGAAATGTAATAATGTTCTTTTCTGAAAATGCATATTTCTCTTCAACCCTCCCATCTATTTTTTCCTGTTATTAGCAAGAGGCTTTACCTGACATTTCATTTACGTGAAAGTCCAGGAACTTTAGAATTCATTTATTGGTTGGACTCATGTTATCAAGAAGAAATATTATGAAGGAAGACATTTTAAATTTTTTTTGAGTAGCTTGAGAAACATTATGAGTGAATGTATAATGAATGACAAGAAAGTTATTAAAACAGCTTTTCAAATAAAACAGTTTTAGGAAGAAAGCATCAAATATCTGAGAAGGAGAAAGGAGGATTACTGAAATTTTGTCACTAGGGTTTTGATGGGGGCAAAACATGCAAAATAAATTGATTTGGCTGAAAAATTGTCATCTTAAATCCTATGTTGACTTTCTCATGTCATTAAAATTCTTATTTGAAACATTCTCCATGTAAATTTTAGAACATTTCTTTTTCATCAAAAGCATAGCCTATAGAATATCAGCGGTATTCTTTTTTTTTTTTTTTTGCTATGGTAAATTTTATGTAATAAGTATCATTTAGTGAAAGACAAATGGACATTTAAAATATAGTGAACTAGTGAACTTCAATTCAGTCCCATTTAATCACTTTAAGATAAAGGAGCATTATGTGAAAATATTGAAAAAAAAAATCTGTGCTTTCAAAAAATTATCAACAATAAAAACAAATTAAAAGTTACCAAAATGTGAAACAACTTGTCATATAGGAATCCATAGTTTCTATGTTTTCTTAATAAAGATTTTATAAATTATATCGATGACTTTTAGAAAATAATTTTTAAAATTAAAAGTTATTCTTGCCCCCTAGTATTAATACAAAAAGAAGAGATAATAGTGTATGTGCTCGTGTCATTATACCTATACCTCGTGTAATTTTGTTTCTCTCTATACCTCCTATGCTTTCTCAGTTCACTGAAAACCTTATCTCCTCCCCTGTCCTAGTGGACAATATCCCCCTGCCTTACCAAGACAAACTCCTCCACCTTACTCCTCATCTCATCCTTTTCTACACACTACAAAATTTATTTTCTCTGTCTTTTCCCCTTTTCTGTCTTTTTTCTCTCTCCATCCAAGTATTCTTCAAGTATTCTTTAAGAAAAACAAAACAATCAACAATAACAACAACAAAGTCTTCCCTCAACTCCACTTCTCTGTCATAGTTCTTCTTACCATAACACTAAACTTTTTGAAAGAGAAGACTACCTACCTCTCACTCACTCGTCAACCTACATTAATCTGACTGCCACCTTCACAATTCTACTGAAACCATTGATCTGATGTTCCAATTAAATGGTCTCTTTATAGTTCTCTCTCTACATGATCCTTCGCATAGGCATTTGATCCTGTCTACTTTGCTTTCTTAGAACAACTTTCTTTCCTTGGCTTACCACTCAATCGTGGCTTTCCTCATATATTTGTAATAGATTCATTGTTCTCTTCATTTCTTCTTATTTTTCTTCCTGACCCTTAAGTGCTGTAGCTCCCCAAGGTTCCATCCTCAAACCACCTCTCTCCTAATTCTACACAATCTCTCTGGGCACTCTCACCCATGTCTATTAACTGGAACTATCATCCATATACCAATGGCTTTTACATCTCTAGCCTCTACGTCTCTCTGCTAAACTCAAAATTTGACCCATATCCACTAATAACAACTAGACAGACAACTATGCCTGTCTTATAGGCACCTCAGAATAACAAAGTCTGAAACCATAGTGTCTTCTGGTAACAAATCTCCTCTTTACTCCATATCTTAATGCCATCTCTATCTGCCCCGTAACTCAAATTAGAAACTTCAAAATTAGCCTTGTTTTCATTCCTTGCTTCACAACACATTATTGTTATATGGCTATTTGTTTATGTGAGTTCCCTAAAGAACAAAGACCATGCTTTATTTATGTACTTTTTTCCTCCAGGTTAGTCAGTAGATCATAGTAAGCACTTACTAAACATTTTTTGGACTGAATTGTTGAAATGTTAATTATCAGTCAAAAGACTGTGCTCAAAATAATGAGAATAGATTATCTAAGGCTTGGGCAAGATTTGAAAATGCACCCATACCTCAGTGACATATAGTACAGAACAAATCAGAAATTTTTGTCTTAAAATTTAGGGACTATTTTAACAAACAACAGAATTAAGATGGTGCCTCAAACTCAGAGATAGAACAAAACTCAGACTGACTCAAGGGAGATCCAGTATTGACCTTCTAATAAGAAATGAACCTTCTAATAAGAAATTGACCTTCTAATAAGAAATGAACCTATCTTTTAAGCTGAGCATGGTGGTGTGTACATGTAGTCCCAGCTACTCTGGAGGCTGAGTCCTGAGGCCAAGATTGGAGGATATCTTGAGCCTGGGAGTTCAAGCCCAGCCTGGGAAACATAATGAGACCTTGTCTCTAAAAACAAATAAACAGATTACACACACAAAAAAACAAACCTTGTCTTTTAAATTTGTTTTCTTGGGCACCTGCAAAAATGTGTATGTGTGTGTTTGTATTCTAGGAGAAAGAAGATAGGGGTGTGAAGGAGGAGAGATGAGGTACAGAGTGAAAGGGGTAGAGAATGATAAGTCCTACCAGGAAAATTAAATTACAACTCACTTTAGTCCATGTTTTACCCTTGCTCCCCATAACCACTGGTGTTTGCAAATAATAAAACCAACTTTTCTGAGTTTTACCTTCTTTTTCTCTTTGACTTGGTCACTCTGAATATCCTTATTTCTTCTATTTACTCTACTATTCCCAGATATGTAAATGCAAGGTTTAATAAATAAATGTCACTCTCTACTTTTTGTTCTCTGTTCATTCTGTTTTTCTTTGAAACAAGATGCCTTGTTTCATTTGTCTCAGTACCCCACTCTTCTTTCTTGGAATCATTTCCAAAAATAAACAATCTGTACAAAAGTCCATGACTCATGTTTTGCTTTGGGGGATAGAATAGGCTAAGGCAGGTCTCAAATCATAGCAACAAACTTTTGAAAAGAGTGAAATATTAAGCTGAAGCTAAACTTTCAATTTCTGTGATCCTGCTTTCCTAGTCTCAAATTCATAGTCCTGAAACTTCTAAAGAAAGGAATTTGTGATTTCTGGATGTAGATCTAGATATCTCTACCTGCACTCCTCCATTTAATAACAACCTCTTTTTCCATATACCTTTTCCCAAGAAATACACACAGCCTCCAGAGCTTCACTATAATCTTTGTGCTTGAGATACACTTTTTAGAAACATAAAAAATTCATTCAACATATTTATTAGTTGCATATCACATGTCAGGAATTATGCCAATGCTGGAAAAATAGCATTGAGCAAGAATTACAGGGTGCCCCTTCTTGAGGATCTTATAAGAAGGAAGCCAGATTACTGAACCTACATTCCGATAACCTTTGTCCTTATTATTCAGCAAGTGGTGATGATAACCTCTGAGGTAAATGAAAGTTTCTGTGGGTGGCAGTACACCATTAAGCAGTTGGTCACATGACAGGATCAATTCTGTTCAGGAGTAAAAACATATTATCCCAGGGGAAACACAGGGTGGGTATTAATAAGTACCAAAACTATTAAAAAGCAGACAATAGGAGGAAAAAAGAGGAACATGACACATAAGTAATTATTAAGGGCAGGTTAAGATGGCAAGATAGCAATGTCTGATATGTCCTCTCTGATTTTCCTATTAAAATATTTATGTAAAATCGGAAAAAAACTAAGTAAAATTATAGTAATATCATCAGAATCACAGAGGGCTTTCTACTTACAGCTGTGCCTATAGACCTGGATTAAGAAGCCACATTGATTGCCTACACATGCCCTACCTTCTGTCCTAGAACAAAATGGCTACTCTGGAAATGGCAGGAGGAGGTTTTAGCCTGCCCCCACGGGAAGCAAATCTGGGAAAGCAAACAAGGAAAGCCAACCCTAGAAAGCCACACCAATTGGAAAAATTGGCTGTAATTTCCTTATTGAAGAGGAGCTACTTCAAAAATGGCTGGGGCCTGTCTCTCTCTCTCTCTCTCTTTTTTTATTTCAGGGTATTATGAGGGTACAAACATTATGGTTACATTTTATGTCTGTGCCTCACCCAAGCAAGGGTTAGAGGCATACCCTTCCCCTCTACAGTGCTCACCAGGTCCTTTAGTTATGAGTTTACCCCTCCATCCCTCTAAACCATGGAGAGTATTACTGCCATGTGAGCACCCTAGTGCTCGTCAGTTGGTACCAATTTGACGGCGAGTACAAGTGGAGCCCGTTCTTCTGATCTTGTGATACTTCACTTCGGATAATGGGCTGGAGTTCAATCCAGGAAAGTATAAGAGGTGCTAGATCACTGTCGTTTCTTATAATTGAGTAGTATTCCATTGTAAACATATACCGAATTTTAATAATCTCTGTTACATTTTTACTTTGGCTGTTTATTGGTTTCCTGATTTCATCTAATTTTTTCTTCATGCAGTTGACCCTTGAACAACATGAGGATGATTCCATTAGTGAGGCAGCAGTGGGAAAGAAAAGGATAGTTAGGGAGTTGTTACAAAGGAAATAATTGACAGGATATGGTTATTCATTTGATATGGATAATATCCTTTGTAAATAATTTATGTTTGAGTTGCAACATGAAAGGGAGACGTTTGTTTTTTTTTTTGAGACAGAGTCTCACTCTTTTGCCCAAGCTAGAGTGAGTGCCGTGGCATCAGCCTAGCTCACAGCAACTTCAGACTCCTGGGCTCAAGCGATCCTACTGCCTCAGCCTCCTGAGTAGCTGGGATTACAGGCATGCACCACCATGCCCGGCTAATTTTTTTTTTCTATGTATTTTTAGTTGGCTGATTAATTTCTTTCTATTTTTAGTAGAGACGGGGGTCTCGCTCTTGCTCAGGCTGGTCTCGAACTCCTGAGCTCAAGCAATCCACCCGCCTCAGCCTCCCAAAGTGCTAGGATTACAGGCATGAGCCACCGTACCTGGCCTGTTTTTTTTTTTTTTTTGGAGAATTTATTGGGATTAAATAATGCTTATAAACCAAGGGATTAATGCATGGACATGAGTAAAACTTAATTTTTAAAAATTCAGTGAGTGCAGAGGAGATTTTCAGCTTTGTCAATTCAACGGAAAACAATTCCCTTTTCTACTTTTGTTGTTGTTGTTTTTTTTTTTTTTTTTCTGCCTGAACCATCTCCAGGCAAAATAAAATGTAGCCAGACTATTTGATAGTTGAGAATGGAGTTAAAACAATGTTTTCCAAGTATTGGTACATGGGCAGAAAGCACTTTTGTATTTGAGATTCCCCCTTATACAGACATATATAACATAATGATGTGATAGATATGTGTGAATCTAGTTAACATATAGGGGAAATCTTTTCTGTAGCTAATACTGTACTCCTAACCTGCCCTGTTATCTTACAGTTATATTAATATGTTCTTGATTATAAATATGGACTAGGTAAGTGAGTGAATGGCCCAGTTAGTTGTCATCATCATTGTTGTCATCATTATCTGGATGTTTTTATTATTAATAACTTTTTTTTTTTTTTGAGACAGAGTCTCACTCTTTTGCCCAGGCTAGAGTGCTGTGGCATCAACCCAGCTCACAGCAACCTCAAACTCCTGGGCTCAAGTGATTCTCCTGCTTCAGCCTGCTGAGTAGCTGGGACTACAGGCATGTGCCACCATGCCTGGCTAATATATATATATATTTAGTTGTCCAGCTAATTTCTTTCTATTTTTAGTAGAGACGGGGTCTCACTCTTGCTCAGGCTGGTCTCGAACTCCTGAGCTCAAACAATCCACCCGCTTCGGGCTCCCAGAGTGCTAGGATTACAGGTGTGAGTCACTGCACCTGGCCTATTATTAATAACTTTTATTAAATATTTGAAATGAACCACACATTGTACCCATGTTATACCTACTATTTTATTTAATTCTCATAACTATCTTATGAGGGGGGTACCCTTTTTATTATTGCACAGATGAAGAAACTCAGGCTCAGAGATGTTAAATAACTTGTTCAAGGTTGTGGCAGAGCCAGGATAGAAACTTAGATCATTTTGACCTCAAAGCTCTATTATATCTGGTGAAACACTTCCAAGTACATCTTCAGCAGACATGGGAGGAGAATCAGTTTTAGAGCTAAAAACTTGTGGTGTAATATTATTGTATCTACTGAAGAAAAATGTAGTTATAAGGACAAGGAGTTATTTATAAAATGTTTGATGTCGTGGTTCCAAGTGCTTGGCAATTTGCTACATTCTGAACACATTTCAGTAAGTTAGTGACTAATAGAAATGAGTCACTGTCTGCCCAGGTCGTTTTTTTTCTTTATTGTGGTAAAAAACATGTAACATTTACCATCTTTGAACTTATAAATGAATTCAGTAAAGTTTCAGGACACAAAGTCAGCATATAAAAATAAGTTTCATTTCTGTACACTAACAATGAACTTTCTCATAAGATAATTAAGAAAACAATCCTATTTATAATAGCATCAAAGAGAATAAAAAACTTAGGAATAAACTTAAGGAGGTAAAAGACTTGTATATTGAAAACTATAAAATATTGATGAAAGAAATTGAAGAAGACACAAATAAATGGAAAGACATCCCATGTTCATGGATTAGATGAATTAATATTGTTAAAAATGTCCCTACTACCCAAAGAGATACACAGATTCAATGCAATCCTTATCAAAATCCCAATGGCATTTTTAACAGAAATATAAAAAACAATCCGTTCCAAATAAATTAATTTGGAATCACAATAGACCTTGAATAGCAATGTGATCTTAACAAAGAAGAACAAAATTGGAGTTGTCACACATCCTGATTTCAAAATATCCTATAAAGCAACAGTAATTAAAACAGTATGGTGCTGGCATAAAGACAGACAGATAGACCAGAGGAACAGAATGGAGAGCCCAGAAATAAGCCCATGCTTATTTCCAGTTGATTTTTGAAAAGGATGCCAAAAAATGCACAACGGGGATACGATAGTCTCTTCAACAAATAATGTTGGAAAACTGCATACCTACATGCAAAAGAATGAAATTGGGCCCTTATTTTGTACCATACACAAAAATCAAGTCAAGATGGACTTAAATATAAGACCTGAAACTTTATAACTCCTAGGAGAAAGAAAATGTAGGAGAAGAGCTTTACGATGTCAGTTCTGGCAGTGATTTCTTGGTTATGACACCCGAAGCACAAGCAACAAAAGCAAAAATCAAGTGTGACTACCTCAAACTAAAAAGTTTCTGCACAGCAAAGGAAATAATTAACATAATGAAAAGGCAACTTATGGAATGAGAGAAAATAAAGTTAATATTTAAATATAAAAGGAACTCCTTCAGATGAATAGCAAAAAATCAGAATAACCTGATTTTAAAAAGGACACAGGACTTGAATAGACATTTCTTCAAAGAAGACATGCAAATGATCAATAAATATATGACAAGATACTCAATATCACTAATCATCAGAGAAATGCAAATTAAACCACAGTGAGATGTCACCTTATACCTGTTAGGATGGCTTTTTTTTTTGATATGGAGTCTCCCTCTGTTACCCTGGGTAGAGTGCAGTGGCATAATCATAGCTCACTGCAACCTCAAACTCCTGGGCTCAAGCAATCTTCCTGCCTCAGCCTCTGTAGTAGCTGGGACTACAGGTGTATGCCACCATGCCTGGCTAAAGTTTTCTATTTTTTGTAGAGATGGGGTCTTGCTCTTGCTCAGGCTGATCTTGAACTCCTTCCACCTTGGCCCCCCAGAGTGCTAGGATTATAGGTGTGAGCCACCGGGCCCAGGCAGGATGGCTATTTTTAGTTTGTTTGTTTTTATAGAGACAGGGTCTTGCTGTGTCACTCAGGCTGGAGTGCAGTGGTGCAATCATGGCTCATTGCAACCTCAAACTCCGGGGCTGAAGCCATCTTCCTTCCTTACAAGTGTGTGCCACCATGCCTGGCTAATTTTTAAAATATTTTTGTAGAGATGGGGGTCCCGCTATGTTGCTCAGCCTGGTTTTGAAGTCCTAGACTCAAGTGATCCTCCTGGTTTGACCTCCCAAAGTGCTGGGATTACAGGTGTGAGCCACCACGCTCAGCCTAGTATGGCTACTATATATGTATAAAAGATAAGAGATGTTGGTGGGGGTGTGGAAAAATTGGGAACCTTGTGCACTGTTGGTGTGAATGTAAAATGGTGCAGGCACTATGGAAAATAGTACGGAAGTTCCTCAAAAAATTAAAAATAAAATATGATCCAGCAATACTCTGGGCATTTATCAAAGATAATTGAAATTAAGATCTCAAAGAGATATTTGCGCTCCCATGTTTATTGCTGCAGTATTCACAATAGTCAAGATGTGGAAACAACTTAAATGTCTATTGACAGAAGAATGATTAAAGAAAATGTGAGATATATATATATATATATATAATGTGTATATGTATATGTATTTATATATAAATACACACACACAAAACAATGGAATATTATTCAGCCTTAAAAAGAAGCAGTTCTATCATATGTGACAACATGGATGAACCTGGAGTACATTATGCTAAGTGAAATAAACCAGTGACATAAGGATAAATATTGCATGATTCCACTTGTACGAGGTATCTAAAATTGCCAAATTCATAGAAACAAAGAGTAGAATGGTGGTTGCCAGAAGCTGGGAGGAAGGGAAAATGGACAATTGCTATTCAACAGGTATAAAGTTTCCATTATGCAAAATGATTAAATTCTAGAGATCTGCTATACAACATTGTGCCTGTAGTTAACAACCCTGTATTATACACTTAAAAATTTGTTAAGAGGGTGGATCTCGTGTTGAGTGTTTTTACCACAATAATATAAAAAATATTGCAATCATAATCTTACTATAAGCCCTAAAGTTTATATATAATATATTAAATATATATTATATAACATATATTAAATATAAAATATTTTAAGCATGTAATATAATACATTAACTATTATATATTAAATATATTCTATATAATATATTAAATGTTATATAATATATAAGTCTATATAGTTTAAATATAATATATTCAATATATTACGTATAATATATTTAATATATCACATATAATATATATTTAATATACCATAAAGTTTATATATAATGTATTAAATATATATTATATGTAATATATTAAACATATATTATATAATATGTTAAGTATATATTATATATATGTGTGTGTATATACATATATATATATATATAAAGTTTTAAAATGTGCCATAAGTCTTAGCTACAGTTGGGTCACCGGTGATTTGCCATTTCAATGAAATGGTATCATCTGTCATATTAAATTGATGATAATTTAAATTGTAGGGGTTTTTTTCAGCTTGTTTCTATTTAACTTACAAATTTGTTTGGTTTTTGTAGTTACTTAAGAATTATAGGTAAAGACTGGTTTTTACATTTTTCAAACATTAAGGTAATGTGATGAAAATAATTTATTTCAAGTTTTGGGGTAGTCCATGAGAATTTCTTTTCTTTTCTTTGTCTTTAAAGGGATATCTAAATCTTAGATTTGGAAGACACTGCCAAGGAATGTCATAGATATTCTACTTAGCCCTCTGTTGTCCTCAGTCACAACAGCATGCTACTCTCTAGGTCTAGAAATTTAAATAGTGGACTCTTGACTTTTTTGATAGTGTCGTTCTGTTAGTAAAACCTTTTTGAGCATGTTCACAAATTTTGTTTGTATATTTATTTATAAATTATATATTTGCATTAGTGTATTAATTATTTTCTATACTAATATAGCATATACACAAAAACAGAAATTATAGCAGATTAAATGTATAAATAGATATTACATTAGTTTCTCCTCATATTCCCTGGTGCATACATACACATTTTGGAGATGACTATTATAGAAGATATTGTTAGATTAAGTCAGAAGTCTGGGTTCTATTTCTGGCTCCATTGCCTTAGCGAAATAATTTATTATTTCTAGGCCTCTATTGATTCTTAAAACTTGAATTTCATAGGCTGTTTTTACTTTTTTTTGGGTAAACAACATATAAATAAATGTTGCTCTTTCTTACAATACAGTTAGTTTAGGATTGTAGATGTAAATATTAATTGTAGAGTTAGGATATTTTAACATGATTCTTGCCAACATCCATATTTTATTTGTGGTGGGTTAACTCCTTGGATTTTTTTAGCAAAGGGTGTTTCTATGATCTTGAATATCTTTGAATTATCAAATATGTTTGTGAAACATCAGGTTAAGCCAAGTTAAACAGGTTTCTTCAAGGAGCTTGTAACTTTTAATATACTAATATGCAGTGTAAATATCCAAGAGGGGGTAAAGTATGTTATTTCATGAGACCAGTGTTCCATAAAACATGCTTTGAGAAACTCTGGGTTTGAGAATTTTTTTGGTAGTCAAAGTGGTATGGCAATTAAGGACATTGAATTTAGTGTCAGACAGACCTATATTTGAACTCTTAACTGTGTTTTTTTGGACAAATCATTTAATCATCGTAGGCTTCAGTTTGTTTTTTAAATCTGTAAAACAGAGATAATAAATAGCTAACATTTATTGAGCACCTTATTTAATCTTCACAGAAATTCTGTGAAATAGATCCTATCATTATGTCTGTTTTATAGATCGATGTGGAAACTAAGAAACAAAGAGGTTACGTGACTTCTCTAAGGTCACTCATCTTGTAAGTGGTGAAGTGAAAAAAATCTAAAGGAGTCTGATTCTAGAACCTGTGCTCTTAGTTAATTACTCTTTATTGCCACATTCTGTTGTTGTAGAATGACAACATATTTTATATGTAAAGTATTAACACAGTGCCCAATACATAGTAGGTACTTAATAAATGGTAGTTATTCTGTTCCTTTAGATGAGTCACAACATGGTTGTCCCATAAAGTGATCTGTGACATGAAGGACTCTGTACTGAAAGAATTTAGAAAAACCCCACAGTGAGGTAGGCAGAGGGGGAGATTAATGTAGGAGAAAAAAGCATCTATCTAGGCTAGTTCTCAGAGGGTTAGAGGCCCTCTCTCTGTGGCTGAAGCTGCCCAGAGTAGCCCTTAGGCCTCCACTGGCTAAGAGAAGACCAAGAACTTCCTATCTATCAGGCAGTTGTGTTCAATTAATTCAGAGGAAAGTAAGATATTCTGGGGTCTTTCAAGAGTTTACCTCTGTCTCAAAAAGGACTCACTGTTTCCTTTAGAGCCACAGTCAGAACCCATTGAGAAGATTATATTCTATAAAAACAAAAACAAACAAACAGGCAATCAAAACAATAGAAAAACCTATGCTTGACATGGCATTGGTACCATGCAGTCAAGTGAGTTCTTTCAGGGCACTAACTTTGGCACTTCCTAATTTAGGGTTAAGCTGCAGTTTTCATGTGGGTCTGATGTCATTTTGTGTATAGCTCCCACTAGACAATCATCAAACTTTGTAGCAGAGAGCACTTTATTAGAATTTCAACACAATGACAAAACCACTTCAGTAAGTTCATGCTTTTTATTGAGGCCCCCTCCTCCCAAACTTGGGATCTTTTTCTCCTCTATTGTCTACTCTGACACGTGGAAAAGAAGAGAAAGATAGGTGTTTCTGCCTTTTGGGGAAATGTGGGATCTTTCATTTAAACTTGCTCTCATGTGTGTTTTGCTTTCTTGGCCTGTTTATATAAATATAAGAAGCCAGAAGCCAGTGAAAATAAAAATCATGAAGTTATCCATGAGACGTGCAGAAGCAGCCTCCTTGAATGCTAAACAAGCTCAGCTGCAGGAAGATCTGTGGTCTGATATTCATTACGGAAAAACTTCCACTGGATGGACAGTTTGTTCGGATGAGTTAATTAATTTTAAGAGTTCTCTTCTTCTTAGAAATATGCCATTCCAGATTGGCTGAAAGCATGTTTACTTTGAACATTCATCAGTAATTCTGGGTCAGCCACCCCACAGCTTGGTTTGCTTTGGTGCCAGCTGCATGTGGCAGAAAAGTTAATTAGATGTCTCGTGTTAAAAGGGGAAAAGTCATGTGGGGGAACAGGACTCTTGCAGAGAGAAGAGAGTGTGGAATTTCCAGTTTCCTCAGGACTGAGAAGTCATGAACATACAGACTAGTCCATGTGGATCCGTGAGGAACTCAGACTTTTTCCAAGGATAGCTTCTCATCTCTGCAAATGAATTGCCATTTAGATATTCTAAAAATATTTAAACAAATTATTTCACTTGTTCAAAGGATTCTATCCCAGATTTATCCTGCCTTCCAAGTCCTATTTGAGTCCTACCTTTACTCCCAAATGTTTTCTTATTGCAATGGCTTTAAGATCAAGCCTCCTTTTGTTTGATGTTCTAAAGCACTAGGAGATAATAACCACGATCTTTTCCAATGTATTGTACTGTTTGCTGCTGTTTCAAGTTTAGCAGGTCTCTCAATTAGATTTAGGTGAGAAATTACCTTGTGAGTGGGTAAAACAAGTGACAACCTTTGCAAATGATTATTTAAAAAATTCTTCTTCCTCCTTTTCCTCATCCCCTTTTTATTGGTCAGCATTATTAAGGTAAAATTTGTCAGTTTTTAAGTGCACAATTTGGTGAGTTTTGACAAATATGTTCCTTTGTTAACCACTACCATAATGATGGTATAGAACATTTCTATTTCTCAAAAAGTTTCTTCTTGCCCTTTTATATTCAACCCTCCATCTCATTGCCCCTAGAAACTATTGTTCTGCTTGCTGTCACTATAGTTGGGCTGCTTTCTCTTAGTGTAATTAAGTGATTAATTGGTGATTAATCAATGTTGTGTGTATTAGTAGTTGGTTCCTTTTTATTAAGTAGTATTCCATTGAATGTATATACAGTCATCCCTCAGTATCTACAGGGGATTGGTTTCAGGACCTGCTGCAGAAAGCAAAATCCATGGATGCTCAAGTCCTGTAGTTGGCCCGGCAGAACCCCTGGATACTCATTTGCTTACTATACAATTTGCTAATCTGTTTGCCACCTGATGAAAATTTGGGTTCTTTCCAGTTTTTGGCCATTATGAATGAAACTGCCATGAATATTTATGTCTTTTCATGGGCATATGTTTCTATTTCTTTTTTTTTTTTTTTTGAGACAGAGTCTCACTGTATTGCCCGGGCTAGAGTGCCGTGGCGTCATCCTAGCTTACAGCAACCTCAAACTCCTGGGCTCAAGTGATCCTCCTGCCTCAGCATCCCGAGTAGCCGGGACTACAGGGATGTGCCACCATGCCTGGCTAATTTTTTCTATATATTTTTAGTTGTCTGATTAATTTCTTTCTATTTTTAATAGAGACGGGGTCTCGCTCTTGCTCAGGCTGGTTTCGAACTCCTGAGCTCAAACAATTGGCCCGCCTCGGCCTCCCAGAGAGCTAGGATTACAGGCGTGAGCCACCGCGCCCGGCCTATGTTTCTATTTCTTTGGGGCAAATACCTAGGAGTGGTTTTGCTGGATTATGTGGTAAGCGTATGTTTAACTTTTTAAGAAATTGCCAAACTTTTTCTCAAAGTAGCTGGACCCTTTCCATTCCCACCAGCAATGTATGAGAGTTAAAGTTGTTCCACATCCTCATCAAAGCTTGTTATAGCCAGTATTTTTGATTTTAGCTATTCTAGAGGGTGTGCAGTGGTATCCCATTGTGTTTTCATTTGCATTTCCATACTGAATAATGATACTGAACATTGTTTTGTGTACTTAAATGGCATCTGTATGTTTTCTTTGGTGAAATCCCTGTATAAATCCTTTCTTCATCTTTAAATTCGTTTGTTTGTCTTATTATTGAGTTGTAAGAGTTTTTATATCTTCTGAATATAAGTTCTTTGTCAGATATTTGTTTTGTAAATACTTTTTTCTCTGTATCTGGTTTGCCTTTTTATTTTTTTAAAGTATCTTTGGAAAAGTTTTTAATTTTGATGCAGTCCAATTCATCATTAAAAGCGTAATTTGTGCTTTTTATGTCCTAGAGTTTACAAAATACGTTTTAAAATAACCAGAGTCTACTTAAAATATATTGCTTTATGCATAGTGTAAACACAATATTTCTCTCTGTATACCTCATGCTGTTGGTATCATAATTTTACTTTAACATATTCTATCAACAAAATTCATTGTTCTCATTTTTGCTTGAAATATTCAGTTATCTTTTAGAGTAATTAAAAATAAGAAAAAATAGATTTTGTTTTGCCTTCATTTATTCCTTTTCTGACTTGCTTCGATTTTTTTTTACATTCAAGTTTATGACATATATCATATTTCTTCTTCCTGAAGGCCTTTTCTTTAATATTTCTTAAAGAGTAGGTAGGAATGCTACTACTTTTTCTTTGAGAAAGTATTAATATTTCTCCTTCATTTTTGAAGCATATTTTTGCATAGTCTAGAGGTCTGAGTTAACATTTTTTTCTTTCAACACTTTAAAGATGTCACTATTTTCTGCCATGGTTTCTTATGAGAAGTCTGCTGTAATTCTTATTCTTGTTCCTTTGTAGGCAATATGTCTTTTTTTTCTTCTGGCGATTTTCAAGATTTTGTCTTTGATTTTTAGCGGGTTGACTATGATATGCCTGGGGGGGGTGTGTATGTGTGTGTGCATGTGTGTTTGTGTGTTGATGTTTATTGTTATTTATCCTGCTTAGTGTTATCTGAGCTTATTGGATATGGCCATGGTTTATTGTCTGTCACTAATTTTGGAAAATTCTCAGCCATTATTTCTTTTGCCCTGTTCTTTCTTTCTTTGCCTCTTAGGCTGAGAATTATGCATATAATACACCATTTAATATTGCTCTTCTACTTTGGACTCTCTGTTCAGTTTTCTTTTTACTCTTTTTTTCTTCTTTTCATTTCGTTTGGGTAATCTCTATTGACCTGTCTCTCTTGCTTGCATTGTTTCTGAAAAAATGCTTTCTGTCATTCCTCCCTCCTCTCGTAATCCTATTTTTCTATACCCAATGTGTCTCTTTCCTTTGGCTACTATTAAGATTTTCTCTTCATCTCCAGTTTTTACCAATTTCATTATGATATGCTTTTGTGTTCTTTTCTTCCTGTTTCTTCCTCTTAAGGTTCTCTGGGTTTATAGTTTTCATCTAATTAGAAGTTTTTTGGCTATTGCTTTTTTCAAAATTTTTTTTCTGTTTCTCCCATCACTCTTTTTGAGTACGAATTACTTGTATGTGAGGCCAGTTAATATTGTCTGGTAGCTCAGTGATGCTCTATTAATGTTTTCTCAGTCTTTTTCTCTTTGTATATGTGTCGTTTTGGATAGTTTCTGTTGCTGTGTCTTCAACTCCATGGATATTTTCTTCTACAGTGTCTAAGTTACTGTTAATCCAATCCAGTGATTTTTCATTTCACTTATTACATATTTTTAGAAATTCAATTTGTTTCTTTTATATATATTATATTTCTCATCTTAATTCTTGTGCTTTCCTCCATCTACTTAAACATATGGAATATATTTTTAATAGATTTTTCATATCTTTGTCTACTGCTTCTACCATCTATATCATTTCTGTCTGTGTTTATATTTATTGATTTTTTCTTCTTTCTGGGACATATTTTCTTCTTTGTAGTCTGGTAATTTCTAATTGGATGTTAGACATCTTGAATTTTATGCTTTTGGGTGTTAGATTATTTAATATTTTTTAAATTTTTTTTATTTTTCTGGAATGAAGTTATGTTCCTGGGAGTCAGTTTGATTTTTTATTCATGGCTTTTTTGTCAAAATTTATTAGGCTGGTCAAAAATAGTTTTTAGTCTATGGCTAATTTGGCTTCTCTATTCAAGTAATACCTTTTGAAGACAATACCTTTCTCCATTTATACTCTTCTTACTCAATGCCTTGTGTGTCATGAAGTATTTTCAGTCTGGTTGTCCAGAAAATGAACTATTCCTGGTACTGGTTGAACTGTGGTGATTGTTTCACTTACTCCTTCCTGATGGTTCTTTTCCTTGCCTCGGTAGTTTTCTCACATACATGCACAGATCATTACCTAAAGATGGCAGGGGATTCCTCTGTAGATCCCTGGAACTCTTGTTCTTTGTGTAGCTCCCTCCTCTCCTGTACTCTATCTTGTAAATTCTGGTTGCTTTGGTCTCTCTTAACTCTGAACTCTGTATCTTCAACTCAGTAAGAATATGGAATTCTGTTTGGGTTTCCCCTCCCTGTAGTACAGCCTGAAAACTGTCTCTAGGTAGTGAGATAGGGCACTTAAAGGGCTCACTTTGTTTTTCCTTACTCAGGTATCATTGTCTGGCATTTTCTGTTTTTCTATGTCTGAAACTATTGTTTCATGTATTTTGATTTTGTGAAGTTATTTAAGATAGAATGGTTAATCTGGTTCCTGTCATTCCATCATTACTGTATACCAAAATTTATGTTATGATTTTAAGTTCCCCAGAATGTCTCCCTGTCCCCAAATATCTCCTTACTGCCTTTCTGGGTGCTTATAATTTCATCATTAAATAATTGTTAACTTGGATATTTCGGTATTTGAATACCCTGTTAAGATGCAGAAGTGTCCCATGGGAAAAGAAGCATAACAGCACAAGCAGCTCACTAAATATTTCTAGGGCATCTGAAAGCATAGAAGTGTCATAGAACTAGAAGTCTGGGTACCTGGCTCCAGTCTTGGATCTACCATAAACTAGCTGTAAGCTGGCCGTGTTATTCGACTTATCTGGACACAGGTTTATCATTTATAAAATAAGTTGGGTGTGTGTGAAATAGGTGATTAGTTGACCTCTGGCTAAGAGCAAAGCCCTGTGTAAATCAGGCGGAGTGTAGAAGTCTGAAATTAGAGGCAGTGGGGGAGCTGGGGAAGATCACTAATAGGAAAGGAGTAAGGAGGCCTCATTCAAAATTATCCTTAAAGCTAGTACATTAATTTGCTAGGGATGCCATAACAAAATACCACAGACTAGGTGGCTTAAACATCAGAGATTTATATATGACAAGAGAAATTTATTAATATTTCTCACAATTCTGGAAGCTAGAAGGTGCCAACAGATTTGGTTTCTTCTGAGACCTCTCTTCTTGGCTTGCAGATGGCTCTGCCTTTTCATTGTGTCCTCATGTGGTCTTTCCTCTGTGTGGGTGTGTCCCTGGTGTCTGTCTCCTTGTGTATCCTAATCTCTCTCTTCTTATGAGGAAACCAGTCAGATTGGATCAGGGCACACCCTAATGTCTTCATTTAACTTAATTAACTCTTTATTATTTTTTTATTTTTTGAGACAGAGTCTTATTCTGTTACCCTTAATGGAGTGCCATGGAGTCAGCCTAGCTCACAGCAACCTCAAACTGCTGGGCTCCAGAGATCCTCCTGCTTCAGCCTCTGGAGTAGCCAGGACTACAGGCGCGTGCCACGATGTCCAGCTAATTTGTCTATTTTTAGTAGAGATGTTGGCGGGGTGTCTTGCTCTTGCTCAGGCTGGTCTCGAACTCCTGGGCTCAAGGGATTCTCCTGCCTTGGCTTCCCAGAGTGCTAGGATTACAGGTGTGAGCCACCATGCCTGGCATAATTAACTCTTTAAAGGCCCTCTCTCCAAATATAGTCATATTTTGAGGTACTGGGGGTTAAGACTTCAACATATGAATTTTGGGGAGATGCAATTCATCCTATAATAGCTAGTATTTCCATAAGCACAATATTGACAGGTACCTAATTGTTGACTACGAACACTGAATTTCTGTTATTTGTCTTAGGGATGTTACCAGTCTAGGATTGGAAGTGAATTATCTTAAGTATTGATACCTTAAATTTTCAGGATAGGGCACAGCATAATGGTCATTACTGTAACACGGAAGCTTGGTCCCATAGTGTAACCAATATTGACTATACATTTCCTGTATGTTTAGCTCTATGATAGGAGCTATAGAAGCTACAAAAGTAAGCCCATGCCTTAGTCCTTAAGGAACTTAAATATAGTTGGAGAACACAATAAATTTCCTTAAAACTCCAGCAAATCATAAAGGACAATGTAGTAGAATATTATCTCTGCTAAGTGCTATGAGAATTCAGATGTCAGAGCTAGTAAGGTCTGAAGAAGTAAGGTAAGACTTTGTGGCAAAAATCGAACTTCAGGTGTTCCTTGAAGGCTGGATGTTTTTGGATAAGCCAAAGAGGACAAAAGTAAGGGGAGATAAAATGTTCACCTTTGTTAGAAAAATTTCATTGTCTAAAGAGAGTTTAGTCTTTTGAGACTGGATCAATTTTAGGATGTCATTTGTGAAGACAGAAGTAATTGTTCATTTTCCTGAACACTAGGGGATGACAACAATATTTTAATTGTGGTTATAATTCTTGTTGTTATTTTGAGAAGGTTATAATATAATCTTTTCAGAGTTATGAGTTTTACCGACCTTTTCAAGTGTTTATTAAACAAATCCCAGATCTAATTTGTATTACAAATAATGTTTACTAAAGTTTTTCATTTATCACTCATCCCCTAGCTTCTCCTGTGTTCCCTACCTTGGATAAGGGCATTGCTCTCTACCTTGTGGCTTAAGGAAAACTTTGAACTATTTTTGACTCTTTCCTGAGTCTAATCTTCTGTATTTATTTGGCCACTAGGTATAGTTGTTCTTACTTCTGGAATCCTCTTTCCTGCCACTGCTGTGCTACTAGCCTTTCTTACCTCTTTCCTGGACTAAAGGGTCTCTGTGCTCCAGATCTCCTCATATATTCGTTATACTGCTATTAGAGTAATTCTAGTGAATAGCCTTTGGTAGATCACTTTTCTGATTCAGAGCTTCTGATATCTCTTCAGAGACTGGAGGATAAGGCTCAAATCATAAATTTGCTCCCAGCCTCTTTTTCCTGCTTTCTTATTCTAGTCTTAGTATTCTGAGTGTGGTAGCCAGTGGAAAAGGGAGTATTCTAAATAGGAAGCAGAATTAGCAAAGGCCTAAAAATATATAATGTACTTGGATTCTCCATTAGATGGACTTCTATTGACCCTTTAAGGCTTGGTGAAGATGTCATCCCCTTTATTACACATTCCTTGGTGTAATCTCCTTTCTCGATTTATTCAGATTATAAGTACTTACTATATTGTTTCAGAGTTATTTCTTTTCTTGCATGTTTCCATAGTAGACTGTGAGCTCCATGAGGGTCACAGTTCATCTTTGTATTCCTAGTGTCCAGTATAGTGTGTTGAGTACATTGTAGGAGCTGATGTGTTCGTTTGAATTGATCACCAGCATACATAACCTATACTCTTTCTTGAAAGCGAGGTCCTTTCCAGGGCTCCGAGCTCTGTAGGTCCCCAGAGGCTGCCACTAGGAGGCTCCAAAGCCATCCACATGAGGAAATTTGGTTTACCTCCAGGTTAGGCAAGGAACTGATGATGCTTGATAAATTCTTATCAGTAATTCAGATGTCTAAACCTTTGCTTCTTTTTAGAATTCTGTTTTGTTTTTTGGTTGACTTTGGCATTTAGCAGCTTTGGAATACACATTGCTCTTTGGAGAACTTATACATAAATGATGATAAGTCAGGAATATGAACATTCTCCTCCTAGCCAGTCTACTCGTACCATGGGGTGAGGGGTGGGGGGATAGAGGGGGAAGTCAACTCTCAAAAAGCCTAAATGAGTTTTCTCAGGTACAGAATCAAGGCAAGGGCTACTAACTCCATAATTTAGGGCCTTAAATAATTCTTCTCTTCTTCATCAAAAAGGTTGTATTAAGTGTGATTATTGGCTCCTATCTTTGTCTGTCATTCATTTAACTTCCAAAGGACTTTAATATACAAGATTCCAACAGAAATTGCCGTCTAAGATTGCTGCTGCTCAGTGGCCAAATATGCCAAACTATTGGCTCTAATTGGCATTCATGACTGCTACTTTGGTGTAGTCAATTCTAAACCATTTCTTAGAAGGTTGTCTTTTTAGGGTCCTCTTGATATTGTGATAACTCTAGAGCTTCTGAGTGGCTTTTCCTGTTTGGAGGTGGGAAGTAAGAGGGGAACTTACAGAGCTACATAGATCTCTTCATGCACCCCTGTGAAAGAAAAATCTTTCCACATCTAAATTCTGTTTGTCTTCATGGCTGAGTTCATCTTCTATGACGGCTTCTCCAGACTCTAATAGTCTGTCTGTTTTCTAAATTCAGAATAACTAAATCTTAGAGTTATAAGAACTTCAGTTAATGTAGTCCAATTTTCTACCCAGTGTGTGGCTTCTGCCAAGTATGGTTTAAAATAACCCCAAATACACTGAGTGAACCAGCAAATGGTTTGGTTTTGGCCTAGGCCGGTTATGTGGCTGTTCTTGTCTGAGCCCAGTCCTCTTCTAAGAACTAATGCTTTGCTTCAAGTTGTGTGTATCGCTGTTGAGGTGTTTTTTTTTAGGAAAACAAATTATTTTATTATACATTTAGTGCAACTAGCCATAGCCAAAGATTTTTCCACGCAAACTGAAATCAGCAAGCAATTTTATTTTATTTTTCTGTTGTTTCACCATTCCAAGTCAGTTTCTTTCTTACCTGTGATCTCTTTGTTCTTCTGTGGATATATTTTAACCATGTAACTCATATCCATGGAAGAAGTTCTATAGCATTTCACTTACATAGACAGGAGTGATGTATCACTGTAGCCTCTTTCCTGTAGCAATTAAATTTTTTTTATTTGTATAAACTTATTTGGCACAAGTGCAATGTTTTTACATACATAGATTGCCTATGCAGTCAAGTCAGGGATTAGGGTATCCATCACCTAAGTAATGTACATTTTACTCATTAAGTAATTTCTCATCATCTACCCCACTCCCACCCTCTCGCCCTTCAAAGTCTCCATTGTCTATCCATTCTCTACGTCAATGTGTACACATTTTTTAGCACCCACTTAAGACTGAGAGCATGCAATGTTTGACTTTCTGTGTCTGTTTTGTTTCACTTAAGATAATGACCTCCAGTTCCATCCATGTTGCTGCAAAAGACATGCTTTCATTCTTTTTTATGACTGAATAGCATTCCATTGTATATATTAATATATACCACATTTTCTTTATCCAGTCATTGTTGATGGACACTGAGGTTGATTCTGTATCTTTGCTATTGTGAATAGTGCTGCAGTAAACATGCAAGTGCAGATATCTTTTTGATATATTTATTTTTTTTCCTTTGGGTAGATACCCAGTAGTGGTATTGCTGGATGGAATGGTAGTTCTAATTTTAATTCTTTGAGAAATCTCCATACTGTTTTTGCACAGAAGTTGTACTATTTACCTTCCCACCAAGAGTGTATAAGAGTTCCTTTTCCTCTGCATCCTCACCATCTGTTATTTTCTGTCGTTTTTTTTATGAGAGACAGGGTCTTATTGTCACTCTCTCACTGAGGCTGGAGTGCAGTGGTGCAATCATAGCAGAAGCTTTTTACTTTAATTAAAGTCCCATTTGTCTGTTTTTTTTTTTATTGTTGTTGTTGCCTGTGCTTTTGAGGTCTTACTCGTAAATTCTTTGCCTAGACCAATGTCCAGAAGAGTTTTCCCTAGGTTTTCTTCTAGTACTTTCATAGTTTTGGGTCTTACATTTAAATTTTTAATTCACCTTGAGTTGATTTTTGTAAATAGTGAGAGATAGAAGTCCAGTTTCATTCTTCTGCATATGGCGATCCAATTTTCTCAGCACCATTTATTGAAAAGGGTATCTTTTCCCCAATGTATGTTCTTGTTGCCTTTGCCAAGGATCAGTGGCTGTAAATATGTGGTTTTATTTCTGAGTTCTCTATTCTATTCTATTGTTCTATGTGTCTATTTTTATACCAATACCATACTGTTTTGGTTACTATAACCTTGTAATATAATTTGATGTCAGGTATTGTGATGCCTCCAGCTTCATTCTTTTTGCTCAGAATTGCTTTGGCTATTTGGGTTCTATTTTGGCTCCACATAAATTTTAGGGTTGTTTTTTACTAATTCTGTTAAAAATGACATTGGTATTTTGATAGGGATTATATCGAATCTATAGATTGCTTTGGGTAGTATGGCCATTTTAATATTAATTTTTTTAATCCATGAAGAACCACTTTTGAAAGTTACATCCACTCTTTTAGGCCAGCAGGTCAACAGTTTAACAAGTTAAATGAATTACAGTTTCACAAGTTAAATGAATTGGGGAATTTTTTAAGCACTGTCCTTAACATGGAAAAGGGTATCCACTTAGAAACAAAATCACTAATTATGCTTAATGGTGAACTGTTATAAGCATTTCCCTTAAAATCAGAAAGAAGGCAATGATGGCTGCAGGTTATCTTTATACTGGAGGTTCTAGCCATCATGATAATCCCAAGAACTGAAGAGCAAGCTAACAAAGGTGGAACCTACCACTGTTTCATGGATGCTGGCAAAAGATATGAGACTCCTGTGTCAGAGACAAAGAACTTTATTTTCATAGCACTAGCAGTGGCCAGAGTATCAGCAATTGTTTTATACTGTTTTTGTTAGTCCCAATTCCCATATGGCAACAGGAAAAGGCATAGGTGGTCCCTGTTACAATGGGCTGTATTATAGAGGGGAACTCTGCGTTTAGGGAGCCTGAATCTTTAATACTGGGCAGTAAATAGTCCTGCTCTTTATTCTGGAGGGAAATATTATCTTTATTATATTGGACAATAAGCATGCTTGCCCTTTGCTCTGGAGAGAGATACTATCTCTGTCTTCCAGGGCTGTTCACTATACAAAACATCCTTGAAAACAATTTGGAATTAAGGTAGTCAGTGTCACTGATTGTAAGAAAAGCAGAAACACAGGAGTTCTATGTCTTCTAACAAATAAGAGGAGTTAATAAAAAATATAACAGTTGAGAAAGTAGAAACAAAATTGTTATTAGCAGATGATATGATTATTTCCATAGAGAATTCATGAACATTTAGACACAAATAATTAGAAATGATAGGAGAGCTCACCAAGACTTCTGGATTCCAGCTCTATAAAATAAAACCAGTTCATTTTTATAAACTAGGGGCAAAAATTTAGAACATATTATAAAAATGATATACCATTTATAAAATCAGCAAAACCAGAAGTATCTATGAATAAACCTAATAAGTGTTATATCAGATTTTAATAGAGGAAATTGTAAAACTTTATTGAAAAACATAAAAGAAGGCCTACACGATATATTGAGATAGATCATGTCATGGATAGGGAGACTAAATATCTAGAAATTCTCTCCAAATTAATTTATAAATTTGATGCAGTTCAAACTCCTACAAGCTCTGTGTGTGTGTGTTGAACTTATTTAATATACTAATCATCTCAATAGATGCAGAGAAAGCATTTGATAAAATTTAACACCTATTCATGATGAAAACTCTCAGCAAACTGCAATAGTAAGGTATTTTCCTAACCAGCCTAACAAAATGTGTAGAGAATATTTATGCTGAAAATTACAAAACAGTGGTGAAAGAAATCAAATAAATGGAAAGAGAGAGACAAAATGTGTTGATGGATTAGAAGACTCAATATTATGAAGACATCACTTCTCCCTAATGTGATTTGTAGATTCAACTCAATCCCAAAAATACCACACAAAACTTTTCTGTAAATATGTTTGTGTAGGCATATGTATATGAACTTAAATACACACACACACACAAAGGAACTAGAATATGTAAAACAGTTATGAAAAAGCAAAACAAAGGTGGAAGACACATTTCCTGATTTTAAGACAAAACAATATACAGCTATAATAATCGAGGGAATATGATATTCCTAAAAGGGTAAACACATAGATCAGTGGAACAGAATAGAGAGCTTAGAAAAAGACCCACAAAATAATGTCAACTGATTTTTGACAAAGATGCAAAGGCAACTCAATGGAGAAAGGAAAGACTTTTCAACAAATGACGCTAGAAAAATTGGGAAGTTCTTATGTGAAAAGATAATCTTTGACAAATACCTCAAATTTACATAAAAATTAAAGATCATATACCTATATGTGAAACATAAAACTTATAACATTTCTAAAAGAAAAAGTAGGATAAATGTTTATGACCTTGGAATTGGCAAAAAATTTTTAGATACAATATCAAAAGTATGATCCGTAAAAAGAAAAATTGATAAATTCTACTTTATCAAAATTTTAAAACATTTTCTCTGTGAATGACCCTGTAAAGACAATGGAAAAGTGAAATCACAGACTGGGAGTGAATATTTTAAAATCACAAAGCTGATAAAGTATTTATGTCCAGAACATATAAAAAAGTCTTAAAATTAGAAAAAATTAGAAAATAACCAAGTAAAAATGGGCAAGAGATATGAACAGATACTTTACCAAAGAGGATATATGGATGGAAAATAAGTATATGAAAATATGTTCAACATCACGGTCATTAGGGAAATGGAAATTAAAACCACAATGAAATACCACTAAAAATCTTCTAGAAGTCTAACAAACAAACAAAACTGACAATACTAAGTGTTGTTGAGGATGTGGAGCAACTGGCACTCTTATACAATGCTGGTGAGAATGTAAAATAGCCACTCTGGAAAAGTCTGACAGTTTTCTATGAGCTAAACATATACTTACCATATGATCCTGTAGCCTTACTCCTAGGAATTTACCCAAGTCAATTGAAAACCAATATTCACAGGAAAACATGTATGTGCATGTTTATAGAAGCTTTATTCATTGTCAAAAACTGGAACCAACCTAGATTTCCTTCAGTGGATGAATGGGTAAACAAACTGTGGTACAACCATTCAATGGAATATTATTCAGCAATACAAAAGAATTAATTATTGATTGACAATAACATTGGTGATTCCTAAATGCATTTTGCTAAGTGAAAGAAGCCATACCTCAAAGTCTACATACTGTATGGTTCTATTGTTAAGACATTCTGGAAAAGACAAAGCTATAGAAACAAATAAACAAAAACGAAAAACAAATCAGTGTTTGCCAGTCTGAGAATGGAGGGAGGGGTTGATAATGAAGGGGTAGCATGAGGGAAATTTTTTTGGTGACCATACTGTTTTGTATGGTCTAGTGGATACTTGGTTCTGTGCAATTGTCAAAACGCATAGAACTGTATACCACGGAGTGAATTTTACTGTCTTTAAATAAAAAAAAAAAAAAATTCAGGATGTTGGGGGAACCAAAGTTCGACAGCAGATTTGAAAAATGAATCTAAATGTATTGAGTGAATAGCACAACCACACTGACATCTTGGAGAAGAAAGGAACTGAGTAAATTTATTTTGAATGGATACTGTAAGCCTATAGAAAAAAGAACTGTACAAAACACTATACTGTAGTTGGTAAATATGTTTCTCAAAGGCGTATGGGTTAGCGATTCTGAAACTACTTTGCATTATACTACTGTTTGACAAATAAGCAAATATATTGTACTTGATAAGAACTAGACTTCTTACTGTCAGAGAAAGAAATTACAAATAAACAAATGGGAATGCTAGAATTTACCCTTTAGTGCTGTATTGGAGTTGGAAGTATTGGCATGAACTAAATGTATTATTTTTCCTTTTTAATAGATATACAGATAGATAGATACAGAGATAAATACAGATATATGTGTATACATCACTTAGTAAACATATACCATTCCTAGATCTGTCTACTTGAGAGGGCCTAGAAGTAGTGATACCCCAGTAGCAATGAGTGTATATGGTACCTAGATCTTGATTTCTAAATACCATTCTCCAACAAAAACCAGGGCTCCTTAGAGAAGTGAATGATTCCAGGATGGGGCAAGAAAAAAACAAGATGAACCTGGGACATTTGTGGTGCCAGAAAGTAAGGGTTTAAAAAAAAAGATAAGGACATATTAAAACGTCGCAGAAGCTGATCTGAAAGAGCTCTCAATAGCTAAAGCTGGAATAATTTGTGCAAATAAATAAATATTAAAGAGTAAAATAATATCCATAAATCCATTTTTAAATATATAGTGATTACATAGATAAATGGGAAAGAAACAAGTCTTCTTTATAGAAGAATTCCAATTAATAAATGTAGGAGGAATGAGAAAAATAGAAAATCACCATTAGAACAGAAGAGTAATAACAGTTGTAGGCAAGATCCAGTGATGAATGCTAAAATTAGTGGGCAAAAGTTCACAGAAAAATGCAGTATTGTATATCCTCAAAGTATCTCCTACAAAATATTCATCAATTACAAAGGCAAAATAGTAACTTCACAGTGGAAAAACCTGTCAGAACTCATCTTAACCAAGGGATCAATAATATTATTGATTATCACAGAATACCTCTGTGATATCCTTCTGCAAAATCCGTAACTTATTCCAACTATGAAAAAACTTTAGTCAATTGAAATTGAGGGACATTCTACCTGAAACTGATGAACACCTGAAACCAGTACTCTTTAAAAGCGCCAAGGTCATGAAGACAAGGAAAGACTGAAAGACTGTCACAGTTCAGAGAAGACCAAGGAGACACGGAAACGAATGCAATGTGGGATCCTGGATTAAGTTCTGGAGTAGAAAGAGGGTACTAGTAGAAAAACAGGTGAAATCTGAATAAAGTCTTTAGTTAATAGTATGTATATCAATGTTTCTTTCTTGGTTTTGATAATTGTGCCTTGGTTGTATAAAATATAATTAAAAATGTAAACTAATATTGTATGATTTTTATGCATATGATGAAAACACATACATATACATATATACACACACATAATATACATAAATATAGATATATAAGCATATTACTTTCAGGATTTAGGATGGTGGTTATCTTTCTGAGAGGGTGGAAAGAGGAAGGAGAATGTTATTGCAGAGAGGTAAGCAGAGGACTTTAAGTATTTCTGAACTATTTTATTTCTTTAAATCTAAAACAAATATGGCAAAATGTTATGAAAGAATAGAGTTGAGTGTGAGGGTGCATGGGTGTGGGTGGGTATTCTTTGTATAATACATTTCCTTGTTTGCAACATTTTATAATGAAAACAATGTAAAAATGAAGGATTTTTTTTGGAAGATGGTATGCTGAATGGCTTGGAGATCTGTGAATCTGAATTTATGGATGTTGTCTTGGACCATTTTAGTTATTCAGATGTGAGGTAAATAGTATTAAATGGAATTGAAGAGGACAACACTAAGAGACATTTTGAAGCCAAAGTGGATAAACTTAGTGACCTGAAGGGATAGGAAAAGAAAGAGAAATAAAAAATGACTGGGGGTCAGACTAGAAGACTAGGGAAATTAAAGGATGAGCCATTTGGAGGAGGATAATGAGTACTTTGGCTTGGGCCTATTAGGATCTTGGCACAGAGGATCTTCTAGAGTCTGTGAATCTCTTTTAAGGGTCTAAATAATTAGTCAGGATCTTTCTTTTCCTACTGTTGTTACAGTGGCTTCACTGAAGCCAGGAGGGAAGTCTTATCCTCTGTCAGTTTGTGTGAGGGGAGCCAAAGCATTCTTCAGGTCTGCGCCTCATTCTTCTTGATCCAGCACTGCAGTAGCAGCATACAAAATTATACCAGAGTTGTAATGTCTACTCTCATATAATCTAAGAAAAAAACGGAAAGATTATGTGATTCATATCTTAATTTTCAAAAATCCCTGTAGTTCTGTTTATCTTTATTTATGTTGTTACTTTAAAAATTTTTAGGGGATGGGTAAGTTCACATCTAATGGATACAACACACACTTTCTGGGTGATGGGCACACTTACAGCTTTGACTCAAACTGTACAAAAGCAATCTGTGTAACCAAAATATTTGTATCCCCGTAATTTTCTGAAAAAATTTTTTAAAAAAGTTGTGGTAAAATATGCATAACAGAATTTACCATCTTAACCATTTTTAAGTGTGTGGTTCAGCATTAAGCACATTCGTGGTTATGCAACCATCACCTTCATCCATCTCCAGAACTCTTTTCATCTTGCAAGACTGAAACATTTTACCCATTAAAAAATAACTCCCCATATTCCCTCCCCACAAGGCCCTGGTAACCACCATTCTACTGTCTCTATAAATTTGACTATCTCAGGTACCTTATATTAAGTGGAATCATACAGTATTTGTCTTTTTTGTGACCGGGTTATTTCACTTAGCATAATGTCCTCAAGGTTCATTCATATTGTAGCATATGACAGGACTTCTTTCCTTTTAAGGCTGAGTAATCTTCTACTGTGTGTATATACCACATTTTGCTTACCCATTTACCTGTTGATAGACACTTGGGTTGCTTCTGTTGTGGATAATGCTGCTATGAACATGGATGTATTATTTTTGTTACTTTTTAACAGCTTTGTTTGAGCTATAATTTACATATCATAAAATTCACCTATTATAAGTATATAGTTCAATTATTTCTACGAAAGGTGTAGAATTTTGCAACCGTCATTACAATCCAGTTTTAGAATATTCTCATGCCTGTTTACAATCAATCCTGCTCCTATCCCAGTCTTAGGAGACCACTGATATACTTTCTATATCTATCAATTTACCTTTTCCAGAAATTGTACAAAAATGGAGCCATACAATACATGTCTTTTTGTATTTGGTTTCTTTCACTAGGTCTAATGTTGTTGAGGTTATTGACATCTGGAATTTATCAGTAATTTGTTTCTTTTGATTGCTGAATAGTATTCCATTGTATGGATCTACCACATTTTGTTTATCCATTTACTAATTTAAGGACATTTCCAATTTAGGCTATTATCCATAATACCTCTATAAACATTCATGTACAAATTTTTATGTGGACATATGCTTTCATTTCTTTTGGGTAGGTTCTTAGGACTGGATTTATTGGGTTGTAGAGTAAATTTATGTTTATTACTCAACTGCTAAAGTGTTTTCAAAGTGACTGTACCATTTTACATTCCCACCAGCAGTATATGAAGGCTTTTGTTTTTCTACATCCTCGGCGGCACTTGGTATTGTCAGTTTTATGGATTATAGGCATTCTAATGGGTGTGTAGTAGTACCTCATTGTGGTTTTAGTTTGCATTTTTCTAATGACTAATGATATTGTGCATCTTTTCATGTGCTTATTAGTCATTGTATATCTTCTTTGGTGAAATATCTATTTAGATTGTTTGTCCATTTTTAAATTGGGTTGCTTGTCTTTTTATTAAATTGTAAAACTTTTCTTTATGTATTTTATCATACATATGATTTTAAAATATTTTCTCATGGGCAGGTCACTTGAGCCCAGATGTTTAAGGTCACAGTGAGCTATGATCAAGCCACTGCACTCCAGCTGGGTGGCAGAACAAGACCCTGCCTCTATAAAATAGTTTTTTTTCCTCAGTTGGTGGCTTGTCTTCTCATTTTCTTAGTGATATATTTTAAAGAACAAACACTTTTACTTTGATGAAATTTAGTTTATTATTTTTTTCTATTATGAAATGTACTTTTGTTGCCATAATTAAGACATCTTTGCTTAGCCTAAGGATACAAATATTTGTCTCCTATATTTTCTTCTAAAACATTTATAGCTTTGGATCTTATGTTTAGGTCTGTGATCCATTTTGAGTTGATTTTTTAGAATAGGGTATAAGGTAAAGGTCTAAAATCTTTCAAAAATATTTTGAAATAATTTTAGACTTATAAAAATTTGCAAAAATAGTACAGTAAGTTCACTATACTATAGACCTTATTTGTATGTCACCAATTTTTACATGCACTCATTTCTTCTATGTTTGTATATGTATATAGTTCTATGAAATTTTATTACATGTATGAATTTGTACAACCAATAGAACAATCAGAATGCAGAACTGTTCCACGACACAAAGGCACCTCCCTCATACTACCCCTGTATAATCTATTCTCTATCACCATAATTTTGTCATTTGACTTAGGGGGGGAGGGGGGGCAAGGGCAACATACATAACCTAAACTTCTGTACCCCCATAATATGCTGAAATAAAAAAAAAGGAAAAAAAATGTTATATAAGTGGAATCATATAGTATATGAAATTGCCTTCCTCTCCCCTAGCCCTGACTTTGCTAATCTGTGTCTTCTTTCTTTCTTTGTCAATGTAGCACAAGTTTTTTAGATTTTGTTAGTCTTTTAAAGAATCACTATTTTGTTTCATTGATTTCTCTATTGTTTCTGTTTTCTTATTCATTTATTTCCATTCTGATCTTTATTATTTTCTTCCATTGCTTGCTTTGTGTTTAATTTTTTCTCATTTTTCTAGTTTATAAGTGAGAACTTAGATTTTTGGTTGATTAAATTGATTATTGATTTGAGAACTTTCTTCTTTTTTTGATATAGTTGTATAGAGCTATAAATTTCTCTGTAAGCACTGTTTAAGCTGTGTCCCACGATTTTTTTTTTTCTTTTTGAGACAGGGTCTGACTTTGTCACCCAAGCTGGAGTGCAGTGGTATGATCATAGCTCACTATAACCCTGAACTCCTAGGCTTAAGTAATCCCTGTGCTTCAGCCTACCAAGTAGCTGGGACTCCTGGCATGTGCCAGCATGCTTGGCTAATTTTTTTATTTTTTGTAGAGACAGAGTCTCACCGTGTTGCTCAGGCTGGTCTCTAACTCCTGGCCTCAAACAATCTTCCTGCCTTGGCCTCCCAAAGTGCTAGGATTATAGGCCTGAGCCACTGTGCACAGCACCATGAATTTCTTTAAACTCAATTTGACAATTTCTGTCTTTTTATTAGAGTGTTTAGTCCATTCACATTTAATGTGATTATTAATAGGTTGAATTTATGTCTGTTGTTTTGTTATTTTCTGTATTTTGTTCACTCCTTTTTTTCTGTTAAAGAAATTACTTAGATTTTTTTTTTTGTTTACCCAGTTAATTACTCTGTTGATTTTCATACTATGTTATTTTGAGTTATTTTCTTAGTGTTTGCTTCAGGGATTACACTATGCATCTGAATTATTGCAGTCAAATTCAGGTTAATACTAACTTAATATTTGCAATTTATAGCAACTTTACAGCTCCTTTTAAAAATCTGTTCTATTGTGCTAATTGTGTTCTATATGTTACATTTATATATGGCATAACTATAGCATATTTTTTTCTTATATAATCGTATGTGTTTTAAAGAAATTAGGAGTATAAAAGAGAAGTGGTTTTTTATATTTACCTACATATTTACCATTTCTAATATATTTCATTTTTTACTGTGTATTTGAGTTGTTACCTGGTATCATTTCCTTTCAGCCTGAAGGGATTTCCTTTCATCTTTCTTGCATTGCAGATCTGCTAGCAACAAATTCTCTCAGTCTTTTTTTTTTTTTTTAAATGGTAGTGACTTTATTTTGTCTTCATTTTTGAATGACAGTTTTGCTGGCTATAGAATTCTTGGTTGTCAAAATTTTTTTTTTTAGCACTTCGAATATGCCATTCTTCTGTTTTCTGGTCTCCATTGTTTCAAATTGGAAGTCAGCCATTAATTATATTGCTGGTCCCTTTTATGAGATGAGTTTTTTTCTCCCTGCTTTTAAGATTTTCTTTTTGTCTTGAGCTTTCAACAGTTTTACTATAATGTGTTTAGGTGTGGATCTCTTTGTAATGATCCTACTTAGGGTTTTTTGTACTTCTTGAATCTGTAGATTAATGATTTTCATCAAATTTGGGATACTTTTGGTCATTATATAAATTCTGCCCTTTCTCTTTTTCTTCTTTCCTTATAGGACTCCAATTATGCATTTTAGATTGCTTCATATTACCCCATAATTTTCAGAGGCTCTGCTCATTTTTCCTTGATCTTTTTTCTCTCTGTTTTTCAGGTTAGGTCATTTCTATTTATCTATCTTTGAGTTCTCTGATTCTTTTTCCTACTCTCTCAAATCTGCTATTAAGCCCATCCAGTGCATTTTTCATTTTAGTTCCTCTACTTTTCAACTCTAGATTATCCATTTGGTTCGTTTTAAAATAGAAGTTTCTATGTATTTATTTCAGTCCCCTATTTATTGAGTGATTGCCAATTTTTCTTTAATTATCCAAACATGGTTTCTTTCAATTTTCAAAACGATATTTATAATATCTTCTTTGAAGTCTTTTCCTGCTGGGTCTGCACAGAGTTAGTTTTGTTGACTGCTTTTTTTCTCAAGTGTGGGTTACACTTTCCTGTTTTATGCATGGCTTGCAATGTTTTGTTGTAAACTGGACATTTTAGTTATATCAATCTGTAATCTTTTTTTCCCCATGAGAAAATTTTTTAGTAAATTATTTGGACTTAATCCTTTTCTCCTGTGCTGCAACTGATATTTCTTTACAGTTTTTTAAATTCTTACTTTTATTTTTTAGCTTGGCTTCCTAGGGTTTGCCTCTGAGTCTGCATAGCTTAGTGATCATCCAATAATTGTTCAGAGGTTGTATTTTGAATCTGTAAGGCTTGCACTTTCTGCTGATGGATTTCTGTGTGGATTGATAAACACATTCAGTTTCGTGGCAATATTTAAGTCTTCCTCATCTTTTCCTTTCCTCCTTGCCTCTTAGGTCCTGTGTTTGTGTGTAGCCTCCTAGTTAGCCAGTTATATGTAAAGAACTTACCCTATGTTGGGTCTCCCTTGCATGTGCACATAGCCTGCTAGTCAGCCAGTGCTGTGTGGAAAGCAACAGCTCATTTTATGTCTCTCTAAGTGCCAGAATCTCCTTACTGAAGTGTTTGGCTGGTCTGCCGTACTGTTGATTGTCCCAATGAGAACTGCAACCTTAGGCTAGCACAACTGTGGTTTACTAACTGGTAAATTTATGGAAAAGATGTGGAAGAAAGAATAAAGAAAAAAATACAAATACTTCCATACTTACATGTCCAGAATTCAGTTATATTCAATAACTTGATTCTAGGGCGTCAACTTTGGTGCAAGATGCTCTCTTCCTAGTTACCTCCCATAAGGTATAACATTGGGTCTTTGGCATCCTTGAACTATATACCAGGGCAAGGATCAGAGGGGAGATGGGCAGAGAAGTATGAGTAGCTTGATATTTGGACCCAAGTTTGGAACTGCTTTGATTACATGACAATAAAGGATATCAACAATAGGGGAAGAGCTAAGAGGAGAGTAGAGGTTTAGTGATCATCCAGGCCATTGACTTCTGAGATTGGTAGACCAGGAAAAGAAAACAAGGCACAGGAGTTTAAATTTTTATTCTACAGTTTGTGATTATTTGGTAAATTAGTTAAATTCATACCTAAGTCTTCTGGTTTTGAGTTTTTATTCTTTCTATTATGTCTGGTAAAGACCCAAGAAAACACACATTTTTGTGGAGCCATAAAATTGTTTAGCTAAAAATGACCTCAAAGAATAATGATATCCTTTGATAATAACTTTCTGATATTGTTATAAGTATAATCTGATGTCATTATTAGCAACCCCTAAAACAGCCAGCACTTGAATGCCTGATATGTTTATATCACTGTGATAAGTTCATTACAAATAAGTTACTAGTATTTTCATTTTTAAAAATTAGGGGCTGGGCACGGTGGCTCACACCTGTAATCCTAGCACTTTAGGAGGTGGTGGTGGGAGAATCACTTGAGGTCAGGAGTTCGAGACCAGCCTGAGCAACAAGCAAGACCTCCTCCTGACCCTTCCATCTCTACAAAAAATTTAAAAAAAATAATAGCTGGGTGTGGTGGTGAGCAGCCTGTAGTCCCAGCCTCTTGGTAGGCCGAGGCAGGAGGATTATTGGAGCCCAGGAGTTTGAGGTAGTAGTGAGCTATGATCACACCTCTGTACTCTAGCCTGGGTGACAAAATGAGACCCTGTTTAAAAAAAAATTAGGAAAATCATTGGAAGATTTAGCGATTTGTCCAAGAGCTCCCTGATAGTATAATATTTATAATAATAGAGCTGGGATCCAAACTTTTATATTTGAATTCAAAACCTGTGCCTTTAACTATCCTGTTATAATGCCTCACATAATGTGGGTGAAAGTACCTAACCCTGTGCCTGGAAGGTTTTAATGCCTATATTGGAATCATTTTATTGTGCCTATGTCACTCATTCTCTACTTAAATCTCTAGGGATGGGAAAATCACTCCTTCATCAAGTAGCCCTTTTCCTCATATGACAGCTTCTGGTGTTAACAAAGTTTTCTCATGTGGAACTGAGCAGTATGTTTGTCCTTTGGGTACTTCCATAATGTTTGGCTTTCTGGATTTACACAGAATAAGTCAGCCATCTCTGCTGTATGAAAGCAAGGTATCTTTGGCTTTTCCTTTGCTAGGCTCTCAATTTTTTTTCCCAGCTAGTTTAAAAGATAAAAATTATTTTCCATCTTTGTACTTTTCTTTCCATGCACTCTATATTGTTAGTATCCTTCTGAGACTATTACAGCTGGAAATAAATATAATATCATAAGTAGGATACTAATAAAAATAATTATAGCTACTGCTTATTAAGCTCTTATTATATCGTATGCATAGTGCAAAGTCCTTTATGTATCTTTACAATAACAGTAGATGAAGAAATTTAGACTTAGAGTGGTGTTTGTCACTTCTACAACTAATAAGTGACCACTCAGATAGAATTTGAACTGGGGTCTGCTTGACTCCAAACTCTTCCTTATGCTGCCCTTGACTGGCATGGAATGGCGGCTGTGATGCCTCCTGTATTCTGGATGTTCTGGTTCTATTAATTTAGACTAAGATTGCATTAATCTTTTTGGCAGCAGTATCATAGCACTGATTTATATTAAGCTTGTATTAACTAAAACCTACAAATCTTAAATATATGAGTTTCTGTTGGTCTGACCTTCCCATCTTATGTAATCAATTTTCAGTATAAATGCAGGACTTTGTGTTCACATCTTCACCTTCCATTTTGGGGATTTCAGCCCAACTTGTAGATTGCCAAGATAATTTTTATTTTTTAGTCTATCATCTATGATATTAACTCTTCCTCTAGATAGATATATGACCATATGCATCTTTGATAAATATTCTTGCTTTGTGTTTATCTAGTCATCGATACAATTTCAGACAGATTAGAGGTGGAGAATAAAGAATCAATAGAGCATATCTATTTTTTCCCCAAATATTTTGAAATGTACTTTCCTGAAGTTTAGGACATATGTTTGGGTATGTTCATAGTTTTCTTTTCTTACTGTTATTAATATAAAGATAATATGGTCACTTTATTTCAAAGTTCTGGTTGGAATAATGTTGAGGATATCAGTTATAATTGTTGTTTCTGCTGCATTCTGAGCAATACATTCATTAGACAGAAAATAGAGAGTATAGTAGATGTTCTACTCATCTATTTTGACTTCTATCAGAAGATGTCATAATAATTGAAATTCTCCTTCACTCTTTATGGCATGCTTTGGTACAAGTTTTGTAATCTTTTCGCAGAAAACATCATCTATATTTCTTTTCCATATATTCAGTATGGGATACCACTGTAACAGTATAATTGTTTTTCTTTTTAGTTCCTCACTTTCATTGTTTAATGTAATTCTACTATTAAGCTTATGAGTTTCCATATAGGAGTAACTTCTGGCAAGAGCGCCAGATTTGGTTTTGAAACTCCGTGGACTTGAGGACTGACCAGGCTATGTGAACTTGTGCAAGTCACTTAAGCTTTGTTAACCTCAGTTTCCTTATGTATAAGATAGGGATAATAATATTATTCTTTATCATTTAGGATTACAAAAACAGGTTAGAATTTAAAAAACAGGTAACTGACTATTAGTGGCTTATATAAATAGTGCAATTGTCTCATATAACAAGAAAACAAAAGATGGGCAGTCTACACAAATATGGTAGGTCAATAAAGACTTAGATTCTACATTTTTCTGTTCAGCATTCTTAGTATGTAATCCTTTGCTGTCTTGCTTCTTGACTCATGGCCACAGAGTGGTTACTGTAACTCTGGGTCTCATGTCTATGTTTCTATTCTATGTTAAGGAAAAGAAAGGACTAAAAGGCTGAAGGGAAAAACTTTTTTTTTTTTTTTTTTGATCTCAGTGAGGTTCTGTCTTTTAATTGGGTAAAGGAAGTCCCCCTTTGGGATGTCTGCCTGCAGCTCATTGGCCAGAACTATGTTACATGACCCACCCTTTGCTGCAAGGAATGCTGGGAAATCATATAGTGTAGGTGTTCAGTCTCTACAATAGATGAAGGCAAGTGAGAAGGGATTGTGTTTTAACGTTTTGGGTCAGCCAGTCAACAATGTTTGCCACATACTTTGATAGGATTGTTAGTAGGATTCAATACGACAATATAATTAAAAAGTTTTATAGCATGTAATTTAAATAAATATAAACTATTATTCCTCTCGCCTTCTATTTGATGGTCTTAAAAGCTAGAGTGTATTCTTGAACTAATTTATTCTGATTTTGTATTTAAGTTTCAGAAAATGTATTTGATTAGTTATTTATGTTAAATAAGCTCACTTTATTGCTCATATTCTAGAAACTGGTATAAGTATGTGAAGGCATAATACTGCATTATTTCTAATCATCTCTCCTGTTTTCATCTAAGAATTAGTCAGGACCATTTTCACATCTGGCTAATCTTTGTGTGCTGTACATCCTTACCCTCATAGTCATGGGTTTGTATTTATATGTGGGCTTTTCTTTTAGAGACCTTAAAATAAAGACTACTTGTCTGGAACAATGTTTCACCCTTCATGTCACATGCCCTTTTCTCTTAGGTGTTACTGAGCATTGCTTAAAGAGCCAACTCTTTCCTATTGGTACCATTAACATGAGCATTAGTTTTGTCCCTTTTAAAACTATTGTTGTCAACTGTGGCAGAGCAGTTATTTTTAGCTCCATCTTTAAAAAATCCTTCAGTTTGCTTGGCAAAACTTGAAAGTTTCTAGAGTTGCCATGTAGATTGCTGCTGGTGATATCATTTGTTCCTGTGAGAATCAGTTGAATTATATTTTCATTTTTAAAAATTAACAAATAACTTCAGGACATGAGAGCTGCCTGTCAGTTGGGAAGCATTGTATATGAATGTTTCTTTTTGAGGAAGGCTGTTTTCTGGAGAGTACATCTGCTTTGAGTGAAAATCATACCGAAATATAAAAAGCAGCCTATCACTAATGGGAAAATAATTGGGGAAGAGGCAGATCTGCAGAGTGACGTCCTGTTGCTCTCCTCAGTGACTCACAAAATATTTCTGAATTCAAAGAGTGATTACTGAGTCAGAATGAAGCTACTACATTCTTAGAGGTGCATGAAAAATAGCAGGAGAAACCCTGATTAGGTGACCCATAGAATGGTGGCCCTAACTTGAGCTGAGTGGGTAGCTGGAAAGTTAATTTAAAAATAGGCCAAGTATCCTGAGTACACATGCTGGAGCTATCACCTGGTCCCGTGACATGAGGTAGAGGAAATGACCTTCATAGTCACTAATATTCAAAGTTGTATAATTTTTCCCATGGAAAATAATAAAAGATGTTAACAAAAGGCTCCAGGAGATAAATAAGTCCTGGAGGCGAGCTGGGAAGGAGAATGGAGGGGTGAGAATCTCAAATGATGTCAGAGAGAGCTAAGAAACAGAGAAATCGCCAAAGAATTTGGAAGTGACCAGATGAAATTGCAGGATGTGTCATGGAGTTGGAGAGCCTTCTGATTTATTATTTCTGCATCTCTTCAGTCTGATAAAAATGCTAGTTGCTTAAAAATTCTGTCATTTTTGGTGAAACAAGACTTTGATGTGTGCATGGATTTTTGTTTTATTTTAGTTTTTGTTTTTTACTGCCTGCTTTCTTTCTTTCTTTTTGTAGATATTGTTAGAAGTGATGTTGCCTTAGATAAACAGAAAGGCTGCAAGATTGCCCAGCACCCTGATGTTATGCTGGAGCTCCAGAGAGAGAAGGCAGCTCAGATGCATCTGGTTCTTCTAAAGGAGCAATTCTCCAATACTTACAGTAATCTTATATTAACAGGTAAGGCTATTGTAGTCAGCTGAAGTCTTAGAGCCTTTAGTTAGTAACTTGATGCTTGGGGGACACTAGAGTGGGATCCAGATGAGCCCACGTCTGTCTCCACCTACTATATCACCTTTTAAATTGCGATGACTTGTCTTTCTATAACAAATATTTCTTGTAGTTTGCAGATGTATTTTGGTTTGGGCAATTCGGCATGTGTTTTTTCAAAAAGGCAGAACCAAGGAAAACCAATGAAGCCTTGTAAACATATGAATTTTTAGATGTGTGCCAATGGATTTGAGAGAATTACTAAATTTGGTGTCTTTTAAGAAGCAGCTATTTCCCTCTTTCTGTGTATGCCCTTTCTATGAACTCAGTGAATATAAAGATGAAATGTAAAAGAGATAATGATCCTCAGGCAGAGCTGAGAATGTTCTATTCCTAGTGGACTTTGAAAATATCCAGGGAATTTGATTTTCTTTTTAAGAGCAAAGAGATTATGAAACTGAGGCATACTCCCTTACATCCTTGCTTCTAGGAGGAAAGTGAATATGTGTCAGAATTGCAAGGAAAAACAACTTTTTGTAGGACTGCCTGCAAACTTTGCCGGTAAAGAGTATGTGAATTGCATGCCTTTTGTCAGACTTTGGAAAAGATTGTAATAGCAGATTGTTATGCGAGAATCATTAAGGACTTGAGATGAACTAAGAAGAGTAGTCCAAGTTACCTCCATTTTCTTGGGTTCATGCAAGACAGACCTGCATTATATTGATTCAAATAAACTTTAACAAATCAAAAGTATATGTTTTCCCTTGTTTATGAATATTTAAAAAAATAAAAAGATGGAATGTTTGACAGGCTATGAACATCTCACACTTATTTTTGTAAACTCTAAGTTAGGAAAATTTTAACTTTTTTTACAGGCTGCCTGGCATTTCACCAGGAATTGCTGAGTGGCAACCAAATTGTTTTGCTTTTAAAAAAGCACCAGACTCTTCCAACTTTTCATCTTGTACCTGGTGGAAAACCCAACAGCATGAGATGAAAGCCAGACTTAAATGTGGCTTTGGTGAACAGAGAAGAGGATTATGGATTCCATAAGTATAGGCTCTGCTTTTTGCTCTTTGATAGGTCATTAAGGAAAGAAAACTTAAAAGTAATTTATGGCCAATGCATGTATTTTCCTAAATTGGTTAATGAAACTGGGTTTAAGTTTAGACGTTTAGGAAGAACATACATTTTTCTCCAAGTTTCTTCAGTCTACCTCAAATGTACACAGTATGTGTGTGTGTGTCTGTGTGTGTGTGTGTGTGTGTGTGTGTGTGTGTGTATGGAGAGAGAAATGAAATGTTTTTTTATTGCATCCTTATTCTAATATTTTTAGGCACATATTACAGGGGTCAGACCTTGTGTACTTTAATATGGCATAGAAAAAGCTTAGGGTAATTCTAACCCTAAACTGTGGATCCAGAGTGTGGCTCGAAGGCATATTATCTTTGAAAATACAATGTTCTATCGAGTTCAATGGAATCTTTTCTAATTCTCAGTAACATAATCCCTTAGGATGTTTATTCGCAGTTCAAACTGTTGGAATCAACATTGTCAACTTTTACCCTGACAACTTGCTTACTTTCCACTAAACAAACTTACCCTAGAGAAGAGCCTCTTTCCTTCTCTCACTTCTCCCAAGCTGCTTCAAAGAGTCCTCAGGCATTTTCCACATTTTTCACCCAAATGCCTGTGCAGAGGTGATACCTTGCTGCAGACAGAGTATTTTGTGTGTGCCCTAGTTTGTTTACATGAAAGTTCAATAGGTTTTGGTTCCAGGTGTTGGGAAGAAATGGAATCATTTCAGTTTAGCACCAATGGTAAAACTATTTTAATTTCCTTTAACTAAGTCTTTGATTTTACACAGTGTGGTTTTCTAATTGTTATGAAGTTTAATCCTTGATTTCTTGTATAAATCTTGAGAACATGGTCTCCAGACAGCTAAACATAATATTTAAACATAACTAAACTAACTTTTGTAAATATTTCCCTTTTCAGTGATGAATGTATATTGGTAAGGAGGGTGAGGTTGAAGGGGCAGAGACCTCTCAAATGAACTGACTTTCTTTACCAACACAGTCAGAACACCTACTCTAGGATTTCTGCTTGGTGATACTGAACTTAGTTTGAATAACTCTGGCATAATGTTTGCAATATCTGCAATGAAAATGTTTATTTGGGAACAAAATGAGGAAACTGGGCCTCTAAAATCTCAGAGATCACGTTTTTACACCCCACTTTTCCCCCTAATTATTTACAGAATTTCATGTATATGGGTAGCAGTGTATAATAATTGTTTCCTGGTCAGTTAGTGGTATGTTCTTTATTTTAAAAATGGGACAACCAAGATCTCAGGATAGTGAAAAAATTAAGCGATTGAAATGTGAGGTGATTAAAAGCAAGTTTAAATAATAGTTTTGAGCTCCACCTCATAAGCAAGTCCTCATTCTTAGATGTTCCACCTTTAGCTGATGTGACTGTCAGCTGTTAAGGTGAGAGGCATACCTTCATATTCTACATTCCAGCTAATGATCCCTCTTAAACAGCCACTCCTCAAACAAGGGCAAATGATATTCTAGCTTTGAAGGTCTTTTAACCATTTAATAGAAGGAAACAACTCTATAGTCCATACTGATAGCCCTGTTAATGGAAACTAATACAAACTAATAAACTTTAATGTATATATCTTGTTGAAGTATTCCTCATTACATTGAATTTTTAGATAAGTGGATTGTTTTCATGTATTTTTACATGGTTTTAAAGTTGTCTTAATGTTTTCGTGTGAATGATTTACATGATATTAGAAAAAACGTTTGCCTCCTCTAACCTAGAGGGTTTTGAAGTAAACCGTAAGGTTACAGGAAGGTAATGGAGTAATTCCAGTACAGCATCAGTGATGGAACTGTTTTAAATGGTGATGAGTTGTGTGCTGCACTTTTCACACTGACTTGCTGACACAAGGCAGGTATAGTATATTTGTTTTGCAGTTTCTTGAATCTGAGAGTGTTGTCACTGTGCATGTCACTCAAGGAGTACCAAATGAGAGGGAGAATTAGGTAAGAGCCTTTAAGAAAGAACAGGGATCGGATGTCTTACAATTCTTTGTGCTCTCATCATTCTTTATTTTTTTCCACTTTTTTATATTTCAGAATATTATGGGTGTACAAATGTTTAGGTTTTATATATTGCCTTGTACTGCCCAAGTCAGAGCTACAAGCATGCCCATCTCCCAGATTATGCACACCACACCCATTAGGTATGAATACACCCATCCCTTCCTACCCCCTCCCACGTGCCTGACACCTGATGAATGTTACTTCCATACATGCACATAAGTGTTGATCAATTAGTACCAATTTGATAGTGAGTATACGTGGTGCTTGTTTTTCCATTCTTGTGGTACTTCACTTAGGAGAATGAGTTCCAGCTACATCCAGGATAATACAACAAGTATTAGTTCATCATTGTTTTTTGTGGCTGAGTAGGACTCCATGGTATACATATACCACATTTTATTAATTCACTCATGTATTGATGGGCACATGGATTGTTTCCACATGTTTGCAATTGTGAATTGTGCTGTTATAAACATTCAAGTGTGGATGTCATTATTGTAGAATGTCTTTTTTTCCTCTGGGCAGATACCCAGTAGTGGGACTGCTGGATCAAGTGGTAGTTCTACTTTTAGTTCTTTGAGGTATCTCCATAGAGGTTGTGCTAGTTTGCAGTCTTGCCAGCAATGTATGAGTGGTCTTATCTCTCAGCATCCATGCCAACATTTGTTGTTTTCAGACTTTTTGATAAAAGCCATTCTCACTGGAGTTAAGTGATATCTCATTGTGGTTTTGATTTGCATTTCCCTGAAGATTAGAGATATTGAGTATTTTTCATATGTTTCTTATCCAGTAGTCTATCTACTTTTGAAAAGTTTGTGTTCATGTACATTGCCAACTAAAAAGTTAAAACCTCATTAAAAAATGGGGTGGTTTGATTTTTTCTTGCTGATTTTCCTGAGTTCTATATAGATTCTAGTTGTCAGGCATTTATCAGATGTATAGTATGCAAATATTTTCTCCCATTCTGTAGGTTGTCAATTTGCTCTAGTGATAGTTTCTTTGGCTGTGCAGAAGCTTTTTAATTTGATCAGGTCCCATTTATTAATTTTTGTTGATGTTGTGATTGCTTTTGAGGTCTTCTTCATAAATTCTTTGCCTAGGCCGATGACTATAAGAGTTTTTCCAATGTTTTCTTCTAAAATTCTTATGGCATCTTGCTTTAAGTTTGTCTGTTATCCATCATGAGTTGATTTTTTGTGAGGTGAATGGAGTGGATCCTGTTTCAATCTTCTACATGTGGCTATCCAATTTTCCCAGCACCATTTATTGAATAGGGATTCTTTTCCCCAGTGTATGTTTTTGTCTGCTTTGTCAAAGATCAGATGCCTATATGAGGATGGTTTTATATTTGGGTTCTCAGTCCTGTTCTATTGGTCTCTGTCTCTGTTCTTGTGCCAGTACCATGGTGTTTTGTTTACTATAGCCTTATAGTATAGTTTGAAGTCTGGTAAACTAATGCCTTCCAATTTGTTCTTTTTGCTTAAGGTTGCTTTAGCTATATGGAGTTTTCTCTGGTTCCATACAAAGTGTAGAATTATTTTTTTCTAAATCTGTGAGCAATGATGTTGGTATTTTTTTTTTTTTTTTTTGTGTTCGATTTCTTTTATTTGGTAATTTCATTTTGGTAAAAACACATAATATGAGATTTACCTTCCAAGCAAATTTTTAAGTGTACAGTACAGGATTGTTAACTATATGCACATTGTTGTACAACAGATCACTAGAAC
>CAUYRB010031300.1:0-15524 GCA_963574695.1 Propithecus perrieri | reverse complement strand
AGTATCACAAGAATGGAAAAACAAGCACCACGTGTACTCCCCATTAAAATGGTACTAATTGATCAACACTTATCCGCACATGTGGAAATGGTATTCATCAAATGTGAGTAAGGTTAGAGGGAGGGAGGGCCTGGGGAAATTCACACCTGATGGGTACAGTACACACTGTCTGGGGGATGGACATGCTTTCAGCTCTAACTCGGGCTGTGCAAGGTAATATTTGTAACCAAAGCATTTTTACTCCTGTAGTATTCTGAAATAAGAAATTAATGAATAAATAAAAACAACATTGCTAGTGTGATGGGATTTGAAAATGGCCCAACAGGTATTTGAACCGGGCATGTAGACTGTGAATTTGAATAGGGCAGGAATTTTGTGTTCCCTTTATCGTATCAGTCCCTCCATGGCACTAGGCTGAACATACATGAACCAGAGAATATATACTGGTTGTATCTTTCGTATCCTCTGTACCCTGCACCTGTCCCCTGCTCTCCCAATATCTGCCTCCTAGACAGAAGCTCAAGATCCTGGTACTGATTGGGTCATGGAGTCCTGAAAGCTTATTCAGTATTCAAGAACAATTTCCTACAGGCTGCCCCAAAGGCAGTGGGACGATTCAGGGCGAGGGTAAGGGTTGGAGTTTTCTAAAGTTAATATTTAAAATAAGCCAAAATCAAAGCCAAGCACAGTTTCAAACAATTGATTCAAAGGGGCTGGTCCAAGTCAACAAATACACATACCCTATACTGCCATTCACAACCCCTCGACCCCACACTCCATTGGTATGCAGTCATGTATAATGGTACGCAATCATGATACTCTCCTACAATGTGCTTAAAAAGCACTATCTTACTTTCAGTAATCCCTGATAGAGCCACATAATCTTTTCCAACATGGTGCACCAGATAGTCACAGTGATTTCATTTAGCAGTACATGAGATGTTACCTATGTGTCACTCTGGGACTGGGTAGAAAGGGAGAATCTGGACATGAGGCAGTGAGACGGAAGATGGGGATCAAGACAAAAGCAAAAGGAGTCGGTTTAAGAGGCTGTTACAGTCAGAAGCAGAGGTAGGGTGGCCTGGAGGTGGGGATGGAGACGATCTCAGAGTTACTTATGGCAGAGAGCGGGTAAAATTTAATGACTGATTAGATAGATGTTGGGGAAGAGGGCATTGAGGGGAGAAAAAAGAATCAGAAATGTTGCCCAGGTTTCTGGCTTGGATAACTAGGTAGAAATGTGTTTTACAGATTGCTTTGTAGGTGCAATGTGCATTGTTTCAGTGATGGATACACTAAAGGTTCTGACTATATCACGATGCAATATATCAAGGTAGCAAAATTGCACTTGTACCCCATGAAGATTACAAATAAAAACAATAAATTTTTAATGAGAAAAGTAAGCTATCATTAGAGTGAATAGACAGCCCACAAAATGGGAAAAAATATTTGCTCTCTACTCATCTGATAAAGGGCTGATAACCAGAATCTATTTAGAACTCAAAAAAATCAAACAACCCCATCAACAAATGGGCAAGGGAAATGAACAGAAACTTTTCAAATGAAGCGCACATTTTATTTCCACTTTTCTTTTGCCTTTACTTTTGTTTTTGAAAATCTAATTTAATTTAGTAAAATATAATCTTTCTTTTATGATTTCTGCTTTTGCTTCCTTGATTAAAGTTGCATATTTTATGCTACAATTATATAAATTTAGTCTATATTTTTACAAGTTATTTTATGGTGTAATTTTAAAATACTTTCACCTAATTAATTTATTTTAAAATGTATATATCCAATTTTTATGTGTATAAAAATCCAATTTTTTGTTTTATATTCAAAAGCTTAATTATTTGTTCACAATATATGGATTTATTCACCTATGTTTTGAGAATACATCTTTATTATAGGATAAAACTTAGCTCTCTTTCTGGGCTTTCTTTACTATTCTAATTGTGGTTTCTTTATTATTAAAGATTTAAGGACCCATTGATTTAAATACATTCAATAGCACAGACATCCTACCTCAACTCCTTCCTAACTGCAAATTGATTAGTTTCTGGATCTGATATGTCACTTATTTCACCATTGTATTCTATATGGGTTAACTTTTCCACTTTACGTGTTTAAGAAAAGCAGAAACAGCAATCAACCTATCACTTTTCTGGGAGTTGTCAAATGAATTTGGTATATGATATTTGTTCTCACAATTAGTTTTTCTGTGTGGGTCAGTTTTCTAATTTCTGCACAACTGTGGATTGTCACTTGAAATGGATACTGATTAATTATACAGAAGTCAGCTTAAGATGTGGAGTAATTTCTCCATTAATCAGAAAAAAGCAGGAAGAAATACATGATGCTTCTTATTTATGTTTCTTATCTTATTGTCTATTCTAAGAACAGTGTTAAATAGTGTAGTTGAGAACCTGGCTCAGCCACTTCAGTGCTTGCACAATGGCTCATGAATGAAGTAGTTATAAATGGCAAGTATAAAGTCTTTGCATGGGTTAATAAGCATGTTCTCTTATAATTAAGGCAGTTCTAGCTACAGCTGCTGCTGAATGTTTGACCTTTCAGAAGCATATCTGGATGCTCAACCCTTGAAATGGTTTCATCTGTCAAGGCATTCAGTTGGCAACTTGATGGCAAGTTTTTTACATTGGACCCTTTCCACACTGGAAGAACAGCAATTTGTTCTTACTGGGATAAATATGTATTCTAGCTATGGCTTTGACTCTCATGCCATTGATGAATGCCTTGGCCATTACCAAAGATGAATAGAATGTCTAATGTCCTTCATAACATACCTTAGGACAAAGGAATATACTTTACAGCAAAGCAAGTATAACAATGGGCACATGACTAAGTGTCCATCCAATAGTGCTGTACCATACTGTGTCAAATAGAAGCTACAAGTCTAATAGAACATGAAAAGAGCCTTTTAAGGGTGCAAGAAAAGGTGCAACTAAGTGCCAATTTGGAGATGTCACTCTGCATAGCTGGCACTCTGTACTTTAATGTGATACTCAGAACCAATGAACATTGTAAGGTATTGGGTCCCAGAATACATAGGTATGGAAACCAAGGGTGGGTGTTTAGAGTGGCTCCTTTCACCATCGCTCCCTTGGGGAATTTGAATTTCCTGGATCTGCAACTTTAAGCTCTGCTGGAGCGAGGTGAATGCTGCTTCTGATACATACAATAAGCATTCCAGTAAACCTGAAGTTTTAGTAGCTACATAGTCATTTTGATTTTCTGTGTTTTTAGGTCACCAGACAAAGAAGGAAGTCACTATAATGGTGGGAATAATTGACCTTTATTATTGCAAAGAAATAGAATTGCTGCTATGCTTGTATCGATCATGGTTGATGATAACTGTAAATGGACAATTGTAGCAATGACAGCCTGACAGGATCGTGGTAATCAAGGTCTTGGCAAGATACCAAGACCAGCAGAGGTGCTGAATAAACATGAGGAGAATCGAGGGTGATTATGATGAATGTCATTCGAGGAGCATATGTAATGGCAGGATGCATTTACACTTGTTCCATTAACACTCCAGTGTTTGAAGAGTCGATGAAGGAGTGAAGTCGCATAGAGAATAAATGCCTCTAAGCATGGAAAGATATGGACTTTATCTAATGTTGCTGGAGCCTTACACATTCCTCTTCTGCATTTAATATTCCCAGGAATTTGGATTGTTTTGTACTGTAAACTCCCGAGACTCTCTGCCTGAGGACTTTTCTTTGAAGATCAAAAGTGCTTAATCGTTCATGTGGAAAAGCCTGGAATTGCTATAGAGTTAATGCCCCAGAGAAGCTCTAGCCCAGTAAGGAAATACACAGCTTCCTCACCTCTCAAGTGGGACAACTACGAGTCATAGAATTTATAGAGTCTCCTAGAAGGCCACGGCAGGATTGTGCCCAGTTGCCCACAGCAGTAAGATACACACTAATGCACTCTCTATTGGCATTCTTCTTTTCCTGGCTCATTTCCACATTTCCAAGCCAGTGTCTTTCAGAATTCCCTTCAAAATGAATTACTTGCACTGAGATTTTGTCTCTGGGACTTCATTTAACTAATAAATAAAGCTGCTACATTTTCATATATGACAATCCGATGTGAAGATTCTTTACATTCAGTACAACAAATTTATAGGTTATTTTTAGACCTTACAAATAGCAGAAACAATGTTGTTATATGCTTTTATTTGCAAAATAATCAAGGTTTCAAGATTATTAAAATGTCCTTTGGTAGACCATGCTGGTCTCTGTAAGAATATCCATTTTTTCTTGATGGATTCACATTTTTCATGAAGATAATGACAATAGCCTCACATTCTACAGATGAAGTGGTGGCAGATTTAGGATGGCAGATGATGAGTTTGTTCTGGATATGTTAAATTGGAGGTGTCTAAGTGGAGATAAGCCAACCTGTAGTTGGATGTTTAGTTTTAAAGTGTCACAAAGAGATGTGGTCAACAAAATCTGGAGTAAGGTCTCTTTTTGTGCAATCTTTTTATTGCTACCCTTATGTCTCTGTTCCTTAATGTATAAATGACAGGATTTAAGACAGGGGTGATGGCAAAGTCAACAATGAACAGATTTTTATCAACTGATGGTGGGGGAGAAGGCCAGACATAGAGAACTATGCATGGAGTAAAAAACAAAAAAACCACAGTGATGTGAGCTGACAAAGTGACAAATGCCTTGGATAAATCTCCCGAAGAACGTTTCCAGACGGTGATCAAAATGAAAACATAGGAAAGGATTAGCAGGATGAAGGTACCCAGGCTCATAAACCCACTGTTGGCAGCAACAATGAACTGAAACTTAGCTCTGTCTGTGCATGCAAGGCTTATGATCTTGGGAAAATCACAATAAAAGCTGTCTACTTTATTAGGGCCACAAAAAGGCAGGTTTATAACAAAAGCAAATTGAAACACGGCGTGGATCACCCCGGTTACCCAGCCAGTGATTACAAATGAAACACACATTTTAGGGTTCATGATTTTCAAGTAGTGGAGAGGCTTACAGATTGCTACACACCTATCAAATGCCATGGCTATGAGCAACACCATCTCCACTCCTCCCATGATGTGGATGAAGCATATCTGTGTCATACAACTTTGGAAAGAAATTACATTGTATTCATTTAAAAGGTCTGTGATTATCTTGGGGATTGTGGTAGAGGAAAGGCCCACGTCAATGAGGGACAGGTTAGCCAGGAGGAAGTACATAGGGGACTGTAAGTGAGAATCAAAGATTACCAAAAACACGATGACAAGGTTTCCCAGGATGACCCCTAAATAGAGCAAAGAACATATCACGATGAGAAAAAGTTTTTTCTCTCTAGAACAAGAAAGGGCCAGTAACACAAGCTCAGTGACCACAGAGTCATTTAGTCCACCCATTGACTGGGACAGAAGAGTTGATATTCAAGTGACCTGAGGATAAAAATTAAAAGGAATAAGTATCATTGGAACAAATATAGATTACCTATTTGCCCTGCTAATTAAGTTAGATATAATTGGGGGTAAAAAAAGAATATGGAAGAAGTAAGACTAGTAACAAATTTATCATATGAAGGGATTCTTGAGAAAAAAATGTGACTATAAATTTTGCACATAGACCCAAAAGGGGTACTTCAATTTTCCTCCCATAAACTCCTTTTTCTTTCTCTAAACTATTTCAGGATCATTTCCCTTACCACTTCCCTAGGTGTTCTCCCACCACAATAAATGCTGTCTTTTCTGTCATACCACTATAATTTTATATTCTTTTATCAGGACCTGTCTTAGCCCATTAATATTCTCTTATTTCACTAGATTTATAAAGATTACCAGGTCAAAAGTACTGGAATATATCCCATCACTCCTTACCTTGAGCTTTTAAAATTTAAATTGAACTCAGGTACACAGGACTTAAAAATAATAATATTTGGTTCATGACATAATCTCTGGTCCATGACCATTTTTATTAATAATAAATGGATTAATTAGTGGGCTATTAAAAATAAATTATTGAATATCTATTGATAAATAATAGTAAATATAACAATTATAATCAAAGATATCAATTGATAATTAATCAATGATAATAATCATTGATAGCATTTATTGAGTGCCTCCTACATTCGGGGCATTGAGTTAAGCACACATTATCTCTTCTAAATCTCCTAATGACTCTCCATAGATAGGTTCAGTTTTATTTTCTCTCAGAAAATGAGGAAACATAAAAACTGAGCCTCAGAAAAAGGAAATGACAAAGCCGGGACTTTTATCCAGAGCTGCAAAACTTCGGAATGCGAACTCGCGTACTTCTAACCATGGCACTGTGCTCTTCAAGGCCAGCACCTCCAAGTATACACTAGATTTCCCCAAGGATCTTAATGCATCAATTAACTTTTCTCCCTCATCTTCAACTTTTCACTTCCCTTAAGCTGTTGCACATAGAATCTCTGTTATCAAAAATCAAATCTATCAAGAGTAGATTTCCTGTTCTGATTTTCCCTTTTTCTCCCAAACTCTTAACATGTAAGTTTATCTTATACATTCCATTTACTGGATAAGCCAAAATAATCTAGCTTCCACTCCAGAAAATCATTTTAGAGACTTGATCAGGGCCATGGCACACAATTGTTCACATATAAAAATATCACATACAATAATGACTTTTCAGTCATTATCTTAATTACTTATTCTCTAAATTTGGTACTTTGTTTTTACAAATTGGCTATTATATATGTGGCTGATCCAAGGCCTTTTTCATCCCCACTGCCTACTAATAGAACACCTATCGGTTTGGGTATTTGGTAGAGATCTCCCAATTTGGAGGGAGAATAGCCCCTATTCTAGCCCCAGGATACAAGATGCTAATCTAATTTCACTTGGACATGGATTTGCTTAAAAAGGGCATGCAATCTAGATATGATTAATGAATTTCAGAACAATGTGAAAAATTTTCTTTCCCAGATTAAAATAAAAAGCTTTTTTTGGAGAAGGCTCTTTTCTAGACCTTTTTATTCTGGCATTCAGTATTAATGTGATGCTTAAAAGTGCAGCAACCTTTAGGTTGAGCTTTGAGAGATGATCTTACTCTCTTATTTAAATTTTAGGTTTTATCAGAAAGAATATTTGAAATTCAAAGGCTATCACATAAAACCTCTCATGAACTAAACATTATTTACTATTTTTTTTTATTATTTCTGCCTTTGCATATGCTCTTGGCTGTCTTATTCTTGGTCATTACAAAGTAGAACTATCATTAGCTTTAAGGCTCAATAGACTTTAGTTGCCATCCCACTCTGCCACTTTAGAGCTATATAAATGTGAGCTGGCTACTAAATGATACTGATAGTGTTTATTTGTCCATTAAATGGAAGAAGTGTAACTTACTTCTCTTGATTCTATGAGTACTTGAGATAACATAGGCAAAACTTTCTTACACAAATGTTACTTCCCTTTCTTTTATCCTTCAAGACATGGATCAAATATCACCTCCTCTGAAATATTTATTGAAGACCCCAAGCAGAGTAAATAACTTCTATGAACTATTTTTATACCCTTTTCAGTTTTATAATAAAGTATGTTATAATTTCTTGTATGTTACTTCTCCATTTTCTACTATGATCTCTTTGAGAAAAGGTGCTCTTAGTGAATTTGTATACCCCAATACTTAGCACAATTTCTAGCACAATGTAGGCACTAATATATAGTCTTCACTAACATTTATAGTAGGAAGTTCAAAAAGACATAGTGAACAAAATAAATGTCCAAAAATCTCTTGTGGGGGATTTGGTGGAGAGTAAATCTCTACCAAGTGACTTCGGGAATTCAACTAACTGATACCTGCACACTGATAAGGGAACAGAAACTGATCTGGAAGTCAGGGACTGCCCTGTTTTATGAGTGTCCTCTCAGAGTGACCTCAGCATTTCACATTCCTAACTAGATCCTAAATCTAATGAAATAAAACTAGGGAAAGATTTTTTTTTCTACCTTGAATAACATGTGTAGAGGCACTATAAAGTATCTAACAATTTTCTCAAATTACAGTTGTGTACTAACATAAAGCATTTTATGTAAATATTACAAAACAGGAGGATGTCACCAGATATTTGGAAAGATTCAGCAACTCAAAATGATTGTATAATTTTTATCATCAGAGCCCCTAAGAAAGTTAATTTGCTATATGAATAGAGACTTTTAAAAATATATTTGAACTTATGACACAAGATTTTTTTATAAAACATGAATAAATAGGTAAAAAACTTAAGATAAACTAACATGAAAATATGAATACAATACTTCATTAAGTTAAAAAAGACACTATAAATTTAAAGTAAATGTATATGGAAATATTTTGACTTTATACCACAATGTCTCTAGATTGTGGAATTTTTAGATGATTTTATATTTTTTCTAAATATTCACTCTTATTTTCTATATTTTTACAAGAAATATTTACAGATTTTTTTAATTTTAAAAGAAATTTTAAAATTAGAGGAAATAGGAAAATGACACCAATAATTTGATAAAAAGCAGTATAAGCGGAGGGGCTCAGAGCACAGACTCTGGGGCCAGACTACCTGGGTTCGACTCTCCATCGCCTTGATTTATGAGCTATATGTCCTTGGGTGAGTTGCTTCACTTTTCTGTCCCTCAATTTGTTCATCTGTAAAATAGGGACAGTAATAGTACTTACCTCATAGTGTTGGTGTGAGAATTAAATGAGTCAATACATGGAAAACATGAGAGCATGGCCTGGCACATAGTAAGTACTCAACAAGTCTTTTCTTAAAAAATAATTATGATTTTTAAGACATGGTCATTCAGTTCTGTCCAAACACAGAGATAGCTTGGTCTGCCAGATTGTGCTCAGTTGAAATAGCCAAGACTTAGACATAACTTTTTATTTTCATGATTCTAGTTTCAGAGAGAAAATGGATGGAAAATGAAGACTCATTACATATCAGTTTAATAAAGATAATGGCTCTTTGAAGAGAAATTCATCTCATGATACAGTTGAAATTATGAAAATGTAGCCAGAAGGATATGTAACAATATGAGTGAAACTCATTCAAACAGGAGATTTGGGAACAAAAAGAATAAAAAGGAGAGGGAGCAATGTAACTATTACAGTTGCCAGGGAGTTAAAAAGCAGATTTCTTACATACCTGCTCAGGCTTAGGTTTCACTCAGCAGCAGCTTCAAGAAATTGAGACACACATAAAGTTTATTACCCTTTTTGAATCAGAACCTTTCTTAAGACAAAAAATTATAAATAGTTTAAACCATTAGGAAGGAAGTCAATTAGCAGGACTGGGTAGCAGGACTGGATGTAGTCCGTAATTGCTTCTAAAGGAAACCAGGTCTTCGGTGTACACTGTTTTTCCCAAGGGTAAATTATCATGATTTGCAGATAAGAGTTCAGGAAAATTGAGCAGTTTAATGTGATAATAAGTGATTTTGTGGTCTGATAATTTTTTTCCAGAGGTTTATTTTGAATCACAAAAGTTTCTAGTTTTGATGTAGTTCATTTTATCATTTTTTAAATGGATTATGCCTTTGGTGTCTTATCTAAGAATTCTGCCTAACTCACAGTAAAGAACTTTCCTTTCTTTCTTTCTTTCTTTTTTTTTTTTTTAGTTTAAAGATCTAATTGCTTTTTTTTAAATTTCAGAGTATTACTGGGGTACAAACGCTTTGGTTACACAAATTGCCTTTGCACTGCCTGACAAGTATGCTCATCCCCAGACAGTGCTAGTGCATCAATTAGGTGTGAATTTACCCATCCTCTCCATCCCCCTCCCACCTGCCCGACACCCAGTGAATATTACTTCCATATGTGCACGTAAGTATTGATCAATTAGTACCAATTTAATGGTGAGTACATGTGGTGCTTGTTTTCCCATTCTTGTGATACTTCACTTAGAAGAATGGGCTCCATCTAGCTATATCCAGGATAATATGATAGGTAGCTCATTGTTTTTTTATGGCTGAGTAGTACTCCATCCTGTACATATACCATGTTTTATTAATCCACTCATGTATTGATGGGCATTTGGGTTGTTTCCACATCTTTGCAATTATGAATTGTGCTGCTATAAACATTCGAGTGCAGATGTCTTTATTACAGAATGTCTTTTTTTCCTTTAGATAGATGCCTAGCAGTGGGATTGCTGAATCAAATGGTATTTCTATTTTTAGCTCTTTGAGGTATCTCCAAATTACTTTCCACAGGGGTTGTACTAATTTCCAGTCCCACCAGCAGTGTAAGAGTGTTCCTATCTCTCCACATCTGTGCCAGCATTTGTTATTTTGGGACTTTTTGATAGAGGCCATTCTCCCTGGAGTTAGGTGATATCTCATCGTAGTTTTGATCTGCATTTCCCTAATGATTAGAGATGTTGAGCACTTTTTTATATGTTTGCTGGCCATTATTCTGTCTTCTTTTGGAAAGTTTCTGTTCATGTTCTTTTCCCATTTATTGATGGGGTTATTTGATTTTTTCTTGTTGATTTTCTTAAGTTCTATATAGATTCTTGTTATCAGTCCTTTATCAGATGTATAGAAAGCAAATATTTTCTCCCATTTCGTAACATGCCTGTTCGCTCTAAGGACAGTTTCCTTGGCTGTACAGAAGCTTTTTAATTTGATCAGGTCCCATTTGTTTATTTTTGTTGCTACTCTGATTGCTTTGGGGGTCTTCTTCATAAATTCTTTACCTAGACTGCTGTCTTAAAGAATCTTCCCCACATTTTTTCCAGAATTCTTAAGATTTCATGCCTTAGATTTAAGTCTGTTATCCAATGTGAGTTGATTTTTGTGAGAGGTTGAGAGATGGGGATCCAGTTTCAATCTTCTGCATGTGGATATCCAGTTTTCCCAGCACTATTTTGTTAAAGATTTTTATCATAAGACTGTGCTGGATGTTATCAAATGCTCTTTTTGCGTCTATTGAGAGAATCATATGGTCTGCTTTATTTGAAAATCTTCTCCTTTTGGTTTTACTTTAATAGAAGCTCCATTTTCTTTGCTTATATCTTTTTGTTTTAAGATGCTATGAAAATTAATTTTATATCTTACTGTGTTTCCCAACAATTTCTGTACTCATTTATTTTACCATATATTGAAAGAAACAAAAATGAAAGAGGCAATAGTGTGCTAAGCACTGTTATAAAGGGTAGGGTGTGCTATAGGAGCCCATGGGGAAATAATTAACTAGTGCATGACAATGTTGTCTATGAAGAATGTCAGCTTTATTTATAACTTTCATTCTTTATATATTTTATTTAGTTTTTTTGCTTTAGTTTACTGGCAAGATCCTTCATTACAGTGCAAAATAGAAATAGTTATAGGAAGAATGCAGATATAGTTCTGATGTCAGGGAAAGTCCTGTTTTACATTGCCTGCATTGTGTGCTGTAGCTATTGTGTAAATACCATTTATCAGAATGAGTTTCCTTCTTTATTAGTTTCCCAGGGCTGCCATAACAAATTACCGTAAACTTGGTGACATTCGAAAAGGCTGGAATTTATTCTCTCACAGTTCTGGATGCCAGAAATCTGAAATTAAGGTATTGGCATGGTCACATTCCCTTTAAATACTCTAGGGGAGAACATTTCTTTGCCTCTTCCAGCTCCTGGTGACTTCTGGCATTCCTTGGCTTGTGACAACATAACTCCGATTTCTGCCTCTGTCTTCACATGGGCTTCTTCCCTTTGTCTTTTTTTTTGTGTATGTGTGTGTGTCTCTTATAAGGACACATGTTGTGTAGGGTCTACCTTAATTCAGTATGATCTCATCTTGATCCTTATCTTACTTACATCTATGAAGATCCTATTTCCAAACAAGGTCACATTCTGGGGTTCTGGGGCATGAGTTTTTGGGAGACACTATTCAACCCAATACACTTTGCCTAGTATGATTCTTCTTCTTCCTATCCTTAATATGGTGAATTCCTTTCATTGATTTACAAATGTTAAAACACTCTTACATTCTGGGAATAAAGCCAACTTACCATGATGCATTATCCTCTTTATAAATTACTAGTTTTGGTTTGTTATTATTTTTTAGATTTTTGTATACGTGTTGAAAGGAGAAATTGGCATGTAATTTTCCTTTCTTATAATGTTCCTGTCCTTTTAACTAATTATTTTGGTTATTGTAAGGAAAGTATTAATCACTGGTCTATAACTCATCCTCTGTTTCATGGAGAGAGAGAGAGAGAGGGAGAGAGAGACAGAGAAAGAGTGAGAAAAGAATGAATGCAAGTAGCAGGAAGAAAATAATGTGATCAAATCTCTGTAAAAGTGTGATAATTGGATATTCTCCTAATGGGATTTATTAGAAAATTGATAATGGGCTGTTGTCTGTAGTTATTACCTGGTGCTTTTAGTTTGTTCATGTGAACCAGGAGTTTATGCTTTGTGGGACACAACCCACGAAAAATATTAATGTCCGCTCTGTAATTATTTGAGTATAAAGGGAAACATTTCATGACTAAACTCTCTTTTTGGTAAGTGATATCTTTCATGCATCATTGGAGACCTATATTTTTTATCTGGGCCAGAGCACATCCAATGCAACGAGAAAGAACCTGGAAAATTATGTTTTTACTCTCAGACTTGTGCTTCACTTATCTTTGTCTTTTGAATTATTACAAAAGTTTGAAACTGAGCAAAAACTCTGATTCTTGTGTTATTTGACATTCAGACCCTTTACTTCATCTTAACCATATAAATCACTTGTTCTTTTTATGTATTTCTAAAGGTGTTTATTTAAGAACGCTTTCTGTATATGTGTGGTCTTGGGGAAATTGTTTAACCTCTCCATGCTTCTGTTTTCTCATCAATAAAATAAGAATGATAAAAAAAGAATTCTTTCTATTCCTAAATGTTTGGAAGAATTCACTGATGGAACCATTTAGGTATTTCATTTTCTTTTTTTCTAGAGGTAGAACAGGTTAGGTTTTAGCCAGGAGACAGAAACCACACAATTTATTTGAACATTGATAATTTGATAATAGAGACAATAGATAATAGATAATTTGATAATAGAACATTGATAATAGAGAATCATCTGCTAGGTATAAAGTGTTTAACTAGTTAATTCAACAGGTAAATGATGGTTAGCCTCTCCTCAGCCAAGCTAGTACTTGTAAAATGCACCCATGAATGAAGGTGATACTATGGTGGAAAGGAAGCTTATCCACGGGATCCACAGAGTAGGCATCTTGCTCAGGCTTTTGCTAGTTAGTGTCAATGTAAAGGCTTGATCTGTCAGTAGCGCAGTTAGATCCTTGAAATGATATCATCTTTTGAGTACTGAAATCAATCACTTGAGGGTGGTTGCTTACATCGAACCCTCCTGAACTGGAGAAGACAGAGATTTGTCCTTACTGGATTAATATATATTCTGAGGATGGTTTATCTTTCTTACTTTCAGTACTTTTCAGCACCTCTATCCACGAGTTCATAGGGTAATTTCCAAAATGAAATATTGCATAATATTTCCTTAGACCTAGGGTATCTACTTTGTGGCAAAGAAAGTGCAGGAAAGCACACAAAACTAGGGAACCCATTGATCCTACCATATACTGCAATAACTGAGAGTTGTCAATCTGCTGGAATAATGGAATAGCCTGTTAAAGTTGCAACTGAGGCACCAGCTTAAAGATAATAGTCTGCAAAATTGGAATCTGTGCTTTAAGATATATGCTTTGAACCAACAACCTTTTAATGCTCATATGTTTCCTGTGGATAAAATATGTAGCTCTGTAAAGCAAGGGATACAGAAAAGAGTAGCATTTATTACCACAAATCTTAGTGACCTTGTGCAGTTCTGTTTTCTGTTCCTAAAATTTTAGGATCTACTTGAGTGGAGAGACACAGTATGGATTATAATAAATCTAAAATTTTTAGCTGTTTTCCTGTTATTTGGATTTCCTTATGTTGGTGGAGGATGAGCAGGCAGAAAATGGATTACCTCATTTTTATCCCATATTGGATAAAGACAGGGTAATGAAGTGAAGAGTTTGTGTAAAACTGGGAATCTACCTAAGCACCACCACCTGGTAGTTTCATGATTGATGAAAACTATAAAAGAAAAATTGTAGCAGCAATAGACTGGCAAAAACATTTTTACCAGGAACTCAAATGCCTCATAAATGAACTTGGCAAGCACCCTACGTCTACAGAAGTACTACCTGAGGACGAGGGAAATTTAGAACGAGTAATAAAGGAGGAGATGGTGACTAGCAATTAGAAGTGAAAATACTGCTGTAGCTTACCCCACTACCCTCGTGTTTTAAGTCATGTGTGTGTGTGTGTATGTGTGTGTGTGTGTGTGTGTGTGTGTGTGAGAGAGAGAAATTGTGAATAGACACCATTTTAAAGAATCTGTGACAGGATTAAGTGAAATTAAATGGGGCCTAAATGTCTTTAAAAGGTGAATCTACTTTGGCATTTATCGTTTCCAAACAAGGAGATCGTTCTCTATTGCCAGCACCTGAAAGTCTACCTGCCAGCTTGTCTCTGGCTTCCTAACATGCACAGTGTTCTGTGTGGGACAGTTTGGACATGCTAAGGAGTTAATGCACCCTCTAAAAATGAAAAAAATCCACATATCTTGCTCTTCAATTAAGATAATCCTAAATCACAGAATCTACATAGTTGCTCAGGGCCACAGTTGGCTTGCATCCCAGTTATGTTTATCAACATAAAAATCTTCCACTTCTCAGTATCACTTCCCCACTTACTTACTGATGCTTCCAAATGAAATTCTTGCAAACAAAGTTTGTGTTTGAGTCTTCATCTGACAAAGCAATCTAAGAAAATAAGTAAAGGTACTAGTCCTACATGTATAACTATTCTATATGATGATTTCTGACATTTACCAAAACAAACTTGCAGTTGAGAGAAGCTTACAGGAAAAAGGAGAGATGTCAATATATCATTTCTTATGGTCAAATGATTATAATTTAAATCATAAAATAATACTTATGAATAATGCTGCTGTCTACTAAAATAACCCATATTACACTAGATTCACATTTCCTATGGTAGTAAAAGCAATTAGGTAAATGCTGTACAAAAGTAGCAGAAATCTGCTTAATGAGGTAGATGCCATGTCCAGTTTAGCCTGGACATCATGTTAAATGGCAGAGGCCTGAGTTGAAATGTCCAACAGGTAGGTGGATATACAATTTTAGAACTGCAAAGACAGATCTGGTCAGCAAAATCTGACATAATACCTCCATTTGCTCAATCTTATTATGGCTATCTTTATATCTTTGTTCCTTAATGTATAGATGACAGGATTCAAGGCAGGAGTGACAGCAAAGTCAGCAATGAACAGATATTTGTCAATTGATGATGTAGGGAAAGGCCACACATAGAGAAACATGCATGGGGTGAAAAAAAGAACAACCACGGTGATGTGAGCTGACAAAGTGACAAAGGCCTTGGATAAGTCTCCTGAAGAACGTTTCCAGACAGTGACCAGAATGAAGATATAGGAA
>CAUYRB010031298.1:0-33966 GCA_963574695.1 Propithecus perrieri | reverse complement strand
TTTTATATCCTGAGACTTTACTGAATTCATTTATCAATTCCAGGAGCCTCTTGGTTGAATCCATGGGGTTTTCTAGATATAATATCATGTCATCAGCAAATAGTGAGAGTTTGATCTCTTCTGTTCCCATTCGTATGCCTTTCATTCCACTCTCTTGCCTGATCGCTGTGGCCAGGACTTCCAGCACTATGTTGAATAGAAGTGGAGATAGTGGGCAACCTTGTCTGGTTCACAAATTCTTTACATTGCTCTCACTTTGTGCTTCTCCCCACTTTTGGTATCATCTCATGAACAGTGATGATTTTATCTCCATAATTTACCAATGGCTATAAGTTCATATAGTCTGATAGTCTTTCATTCAATAAATCTGTATTGAGTTTCTACTATAGGCCATGCAGTATTCTGAGGATTAGGATATTGTGCATTGTGCCTGAAGAGTAAGATCCAAACTCTGTAGCCTAGCACTCAGACCCTGCATAATTGAATCCTACTGATCACTTCAACCTCACCTCCCACTGCTCATCATCAAATCAATGTGCACACTTTGCCCACATGGTACCTCACCCTCTCACCTGAGCCCTGTGTGCGTATCATTCCCTCTATCTGCAGTGCTTCTTCTCCTTTGAGTGCTTAAAAGCTCTGGTTATTTCTAGTTCTTCCCCAGGCTTTTATAGAATTTTTTCTTTTTGAAATCTGATATCATGCATTGTCTATTTCAATGCTATCCCACCAAAATATAATGCAAGCCACACATGTAGATTTAAATTTACCAGAAGCCACATTATAAAACTTCAAAAGAAACAGGTGACATTGATCAAAATAATGTATTTTCTTAGACTCTATCCAAAATATTATCTCAATATGTAATCAATATAAAAGAATTATTAATGAGATGATTTACATTTTTTGTATTGTTTCTAAAATCCAGTGCATGTTTTACACTTATAGCACATTTTAATTCAGTTACTTAATTTTCATAGGAAATACTTGCTCTGTATTTAGACTTCATAAAATTTACCATATATACACGAGTTGTTTCAAACATATATAAAAGTTTTCTAACAACTGAACAAAGTATCAATTTTTAAACTTAAAATAATTAAAATTAAATAAAATTAAAAATTCAGTTGCTAAATGCACTAGCCACATTTCAAGTGCTCAGTAGCCACATGTGGCTAGTGACTACCATATTGGATGGCAAAGTCTTCTACCTTTCTTTAGATCATTAACTGAGTATAGTATTTTGTATCACTATTTTGCATACGGTTCACTTTGGTGATGAAAATTATTTTATTGGTTGCCAATTTTCTGCCCCTGTGAAATATTGTTACCATTAGTGATGGTTAATTCAAATAAATATTTTAGATGTGAAGTCCAATATGGTACATTATTTTCTTTTTTGAGTCACTCAAATTCCAAATGTGTGCATGTATTATATACACACACACATATGTATATAAAAGATAGAGTATATTTTTCCTTATTATATTTCTTGGCCTCTTTCTGTATTTTCATTGGTCTGGATAATCAAAAATTAAATTCAAAATAATGTGGCACTCCATTTGATCTTCCACACACATCAATCAGGCAAAATTTGACTTGAGCAGTTGGGTTTAATACTAATGCTTACTCACCAGCAATAGGTCTTGCCTCATTTCCTAAAGACCCCAATGTGGACGTTTTGGATCCTTGAGTACAGCCTTTTGACTGATCCAAATTTCACAAAACAAATCCCTTTATTAAAAGGAATTTATTAAAAGGACTTGTTCTGTGAAATTTGGATTCAGTCGAAGACCTGCCCTTGGGCACCTGGAGGGCCACATGTGGCCTTGAGGCCACATGTTCCCCACCCCTGCTTGAGTCAGAATCTAGACCAACAGGGATGTGAGTTTCAGAGGTGTAAGAATTCCACAGAAACTATTTCTATTCTAAGTCTCATAAAACAGAGTTTGGAAACAGTTGACTTTAGATACATCATTATGGAGGGTAAGAGATGCTAGTCTTGAAAATTATTGAGAACCAATATTAATAGACATATCACCTGAATTGAGATTTAAGGCCAAAAGAAATATCTTGCTGCAGATTTTATTTTCCTAGCTAAAGGAAATAGACACATCTATGACATTATCCCAAAATAGGCATAGCATTACAGCAAATAGGAGGTTTTCAAGCATGCGTGTGCAGCCTGAAGAAGATCTAAGACCTAGCCCAACGTTAGAGAGTGCTAACAGCAAGAAAAAAAAAAAGGCATTTCAGGAATTTAGAATCAGATTCACAAATTCAGATGTGAGTTACATTTTCAACAACAAGCACTTACTCAACACCTGCTGTGTGCAAAACACTGCTTGTTTCTGTGATTAAATTAAATCCCTTATACTTAAGGATCAGAGACCACCCTACCTGTGTTTTCTACAACCGCAAGTCCATATATCTGTCAAGCTAAAACATCCCTTCTCACCATAATAGATGACCCTTTCAACTTGTTCCTCAACTCAGAAAAGTGCTGGAAAATCCCAGTAGCTGCATTCATGGGGTTGACTGATTGTACCTAATGCTTCTTTTTAGTTTGCCCCAAAGTTTAAAATACTTTGAAAGTCTATTTCTATCTAATGGAACAATTTTTAAAAACAAGTCTTTGTCTCTAAGTGATTACATTTACTTCACCATAGTCTATTCCATCTTTCTAAAATATCCTTCCAAGCTTACATAAATCTTCCCACTACTTTTCTGATTAGAAAACTTATATTTTAAAATAAATACTTTATGTTTCTAAGTACACATATACTTCATTCATATATATTTTATATATATGGTTTTCATTTATATTTGAAATATACTGTCAACTTTTTGAAGTCAAAAATCAATCTTCTACTTTTTCCCTATTGTCTAATCCACAGCTTGATGTGAATTTATATTAAACTTTTGTGGGCATTGAATCAAACTGAAATCCTACTTTCAAAGTACAGGCATAGGAAGAAGATTTTGGTAGACAAGATTTTATTGTCAAAATAGAAATAAAGGAATAAGATAATCTCCTTAGATCCCACCTTAGACCTCCCCAGCCGGCTGCCGTGACTCCTCACCTGGCCCCTCTTGGGAAACACAGGAAAAAGAAAAATGAGAGATCAGGACAGAGCTTGGACACAGCCCTAGGCTAGGATTTGCTAGTAAGTAAACAGCTTCTGACCTGAACTTGCTAGCATTCTCTCTCTCTCTGAGAGAGCAAAAGAGACCGGGGCCATACAATGGGGCTCCTAATTTTCAGTAGGCCTTCAAGTCGGATCACTTTACACCAGTACATTTTATCATTTGAGCACAGCACTCTTCCCAAAGGGATGCCCTCTCAAGCTGGATATTCAGAGTCAAAAAACAAGTCACTGGAATCAAAGCCCCCCAGCCACAAAGACATCCACTTAGGTTAGATATAACCACCCGGTTGTCAAATTTGGTCCCTATTTTTAGTACACATGGATCATCGTCACTTTGTTTTCTGGTAATGGCTCTTACTTAGGGCTAAGGAAATTTTACTCCCATCTTTAAAATGTTTCCCGAAAAGGGCCAAAATATGAAGTTTATCTTATCTATGAAATGCAAGATAAGGGAAAAAAAGAATTTCTTTCAAATTCAACAGTAATCCTGTACTTAAAGATAGAACATAATAACAAAGTGATATTAATAACAATGCTTTACATTTATGTTATGTTTGTTCTTAGAGCAAGCACTCTTCTAAGAGTTTTATGTATACCAATTCATTTAATCACAATTTATCAACTCCAACAAATTTTTTCCAATAGCCACGTTCAAGTCCCATGAAATCGAAAAATTTGAACATCAAGAATTGTTTCTTCTGTAGGATTGCATTTGCCTTTTCCTGAAAGCAAGAAGTCAGGCAGACTAGTAGAATGTGTAAGGTGACATAACGCTTCCCTGTCTCAACAGTTCTTATTCACTCCTCATATGTAGACGTATTGTTATAACAGAGCCAGCACGACTCTTAACCCTTCAGGAAAAGTGACTTTGCTAACTGCCCTTCTCAGCAGCCAGCAGATGCCAAACAGAGGAAGTGGATTTGCTCCTCACGGCAGCTACTCCCTGGCAGATTCCAGAGTCATAACTGGCTGTGGCTTCAGACTTATCTACAGATGTGTCACTTGTTTGGGCCGTTATGTGATCCGTCCTGGCTGCCTTGTGCTCCTAAAAGCTTTTTCCATTCAATGACTTTTACACATTTTTAACAATTGTGAATGAGGTGCCATGTGACTCTCTAGTGAAATCACAAGGAAACGCTTTTGGGGGTAGAGAAAGGGAGCTCTCACCACCTATGTGAATGCAGCCCAACTGTGAAAGCAGAGCCCATCTCCACTTAATCTGCTTCCTCCCTAGGCACCCCACCCTGCAGCTTCCAACTGTCAACTCCATCCCCACAACTGTGTGCCCCACCACCACCTCTGGCCCCCATCCCTCTTCACTGAAATGCCCTTACTAACGGGTTCAGAATCCAGTGGACACTTTCCAGGCCTCCTCACTTGACTTCTCTGAGGCATGTGATACCATTGACCATCCTACCCTTGATACCCCTGCCTGGGCTGCTCAGGACACTCTGTCCTACTCCTCTCCCAACTGCAGCTGTGGCTTCTCAGCTCCCTTCCCTGCTTCATTTCCTCCAGTTTCTCCTTAAATGCTGGCATTACCCAGCCATATATCCAAGACTCTTTCCTCTTCTTCTCTGCAAATTCTCCCTAAAGAAACTCATTTGTGCTTACAGTAGCAACCCACATGGTATAAACCCTAGCCCTCATTTTTACCACCTCTCTCCTGAGCTCCAGCCTCTTGATTCCCCGTGCTCATATGTGTCTCACACTTAAACATGTTATCTTATCACTCTCTCCTACTCAGAACACTCTCTCTTCTCCCGAATCCCTTATGTCAATTAGTGACATCACTATCCTCACAGTTGCAGTGGCAATTTGAACCACGGCTACAATTTCTTGGACATCGCCAAGATTTCTCAGGTTGGGTCATAAAAATAATAATAATAATAACCTTCCAGTTTCTGCCTTGGTTTCTGGAAACATTTGCTCTTGGAGCCCTGAACCATAACTCAAAAGGTCCAACAGTGCTAAGAGTGACGTGCTGAGAAAGTCACATGTAAGTGCTGCAGCCTCTCCTGTAAATGAAGAGACCATCTTGGAAGTGAGTCTTCCAGCCCCAGCCCTTCCAGCCTCTAGCCATTCCAGGCACCCGCTCTGCCATTTGCATCATCCTAGCAAAGACTTCAGATATCATGAAGCAGAGGGGTGTTGTCCCCAATGTGCCTTTTATGAATTCCAAACCCACAATAACCATGAGCATTAAAAAAAGTTGTTTTATGCCACTAAATTTTAGAGTGATTTGTTATGCAACAGTAAATAATCACACTAGCTGTCCAAACTTCAAACATGGGAATCATTACCATCCTTTCCCCCATGTTTTTATTCAACAAATAATTTCTTTAAGGGCCTACTATGTGCCAGGCACTGTACCAAGCACTGGTGATACAAATAATTACGATCTAGCAGAGAGGCAGCTCAAAGAGAACAAATCACAATACAATAAGACAATATTTCCCAACCCTGCTTCAAAGAAATCTGCAGGCAGATGTTTCTCAAAAGAGACATTTCACGGTCAATTAATTCTGGAAACATCGGGTAAAAACAAGTTTCTTTCCCGAATTACTTCTCAGGGGCTTTAATACTCAAATGTGTATATATACACACACACATATATATGTGTGTATATATAATATATATTTATTTATATAAATATATTTATTATATATAATAAGAGTCTAGAATATAGAATTCTCCAAAATCATTGACCACAAACAAATTTTGCGGTTTGTTTGTTGCTTTGTTTTGAGGAGAAAGTCAAAGAAATAGAGCTCTGCAAAGACTATAGAAATAGTGCCTTCGATCATTAGACATATGTAAAACATGCACAGGGAGCCCAGAAAAAGGGATGTCCAAGCCTTTCTTCAGTAATCAAGGAATTTCTCAATGAGGAAGTAGTGTTTGAACTGAGACATAAAGAGTAATTGAGAATTGAGCTTGTGTAGAGACACTAATATGAGAGAGGGCCTGCCTACTTGAGGAAACTGTAAGGAAATGTTATAGAACTTCTAATATGTTCGTCACTCTCTGCGAGACAGATGTTAGAATTCCAAGTTCAGGTCAGAAGCTGTTTTCTTACCAGCAAATCCTAGCCTAGGGCTGTGTCCAGGCTCTGACCTGATCTCTCATTTTTCTTTTTCCTGTATTTCCCAGGAGGAACCAGGTAAGGAACCATGGCAGCCGCCTGGGGTTTTCTTAGTCCTGTATTTCTATAAAGTTTTTGCTTTCAGTAAATGTTTTCTTACTTTTAAAATCTACTTTTCATGTCTGCAGTTTCAAAACAGCGGATCAATTTAATCCAATATATCCACAACTTTTATGATACTACAAATGAGATGCTGTGGTTTAGATCATCTAGACCATTACAAGATGTGATTCCTTCATTTAATATCCTTGTATATTTCAGATATGAATAGTGATCCTAAATCTGAGATTATTTAAAATATATGTGCCCAGATTCCACATGAGGAATTTATATTGAAGTGTTGGTATTTTACTAATAGAATAAATGCTGAAAATATTTTAGAAGGCTATTTTAAGATAATGGGACACATTATAACAAAATATAAAAGTGACAATTGGAGAATGTAGGTACTTTAAGAAGTTTTTAAAATATATATATAGGAATCGGCTGCCAAAAAAAATAAGGCAGATTTCAAAGTCATTTTTTTACAAGAAAGATTATCTGTTTCTCTCTTTCTCTCTGTCCCTCTTCCAAGAGTTGGAGTATACATGAGGGAATTCTAGCAATTCAGGACTAACAAAGCATGACCAAAGACCAAAAATAATCTGTTTAAATAGCTTTGACTTGAGGAGATTCAAAACCAAATAATTTTTGTTCTAGAATTGATGAGCTCTTACCTGCCAAATTAAAGTATTAATATAACGTACAAGAATTTCTCATAAGAAAGCCACTCACTGTTATAGGCAAAAATGATATGAACAACAAGTTATGGTGAGGTATATCTCATACAAATTGAGACTGTTACATAGAAACATTGGGGACATCACTCAGCTGTTTACATAAGTGGGCCGCTTTAATCTGACATATTAAAGAAGTAGAGAAACAACATTAATCCTCAGTAGCATATTTACATGACATTGAAATACCACCTACTTCTCCATTCACACTACAGAGAGGAAAGAATTTGTCAGAATTGCAGTTGCTGATCCAATAAAACCACTTCTTACATCAAACATATCTCACAAAGTAAATACATCAAAACACCATCTTAAGAAAGTCAAAAGAGCAATTTCAATTTAAAATTTTTCATTTTAATCTGCATACATACTTACTCGAGGTTTAACTTAAATTGAACTTAAATTTCCAGGTTACCAAAAAAAAAAAAATCTAACAAAAACCTTTACCATGCTGGAAGTATTTTCAAGCTAGAATCCATCAAGCTCCTTTAAGAAAATTTTGTGAAAAGCATAGCTTATAAAAGAATGAGAAATCTTTAAAAGCAATCTTATTTTGGAAAACTATTCTTTTCTAAAGGAGACAAAAGTTATGGTTTACGAAGGACACAGGGAAAACTGCAACTTGACAATAAACATGAAAAGAAGCATAACTTTAATTGAAAACTGAATGTGTAAACCACCATGAGATACTATTTCACCCATCAGACTATCAAAAATGTTAAGGTCTAAAATAAAAAGTTTGGCTAGTTTACTGCAGCTGGCACTATGGCACACTGCTTATGAGAGTATAAATTGGTAGCACCACCTTGGAAAATTATTTAATATTATTTGTTAAAGTTGATAGCCTACGTCCCAATAATCCTATTCCTAAACATCTATACTAGAGCAGTAGCTTTCAGAATTTTTGGCTAAGGACTCACAATAAAGAGTATATTTTATATAACAATCCAATACATGCATACATGCTACACTCATATGTACTAACACACACTGGAGCAAAAGTTTTATGAAACAATCCTCACCCTTATATTAATATGTAGAATGTACATATTTGGACATCATATGCAGAATGCATTTTGACATTTTTCTATTCTATTCTAGTCCACACTAAGAATTTTTTAATGCTGGTAACAACCCACTAAATTGATTTTATAATCTAGTAATGAGTAACTAACCTGTTTGAAAAACTGCCTGAGTGAAACTTTAGGACATGTGCACCAAAAGATATGCAAGAATACATACAGAAGCATTATTTACAATGGCAAAAAGCAGAAAACAATCCAATTTTATATTTACAGAAAAATCTAAATATGTTCATAGATAAGTAAATTGCTGTACATTCATATAATACAATAATATCCAACATTAAAAATGAATTAACTGTTTGGTTCGAATGCAGTGGTGTTTACAACTAATTGATCACAACCAGTTACATATTCTTTTGTTCCTTCTCCACTCCTACTGCTTCACTTGACCAGAAAAAAGAAAAATTAAAATTAAATTTAAAAAAAGAAAAAAATGAATTAACTATGGTTACATACATCATCATGAAGGAATGTCAGGAACGTAATGTTGAGTGACAGAAGTGAGTTACAGAAGTATGATTCCATTCATACAAAGTCCAAAAGCATGCAAAACTAAACTTGGTAAGCTTTCATTCTTAGGGAAATAAGAAACATAAATTTCAGTATAACAGTTACTTCTGAGAGGAGACAGAAGAGAAAGGGGATAAGTGTCATAAAAGGACACAGAAGGGTTGTGTGCTCATGCAAAAATGCCATGTTGGACAGCTCTTGGGGACAGCCACTTATGCTCAAACTGTTTCCCACCTCGAACCCCCACTAAAATCTGGTTCTCCTCCTATCCATCTCCTCGAGGCTATGCTCACTAACAAAACTTGCACTCTTCAGAAATATGAGTTGTTAACCCTCATAGGCACAATATTTATAATGTAGAGACATCAAAATGAGCTGATAATGATACTTAAAGGAGGGCCTGATGGCAGTGATTTGGCAGATGTAAGCAGGAAAGATGCTCTGGAATATGAAGATTTGCAACAGAGTCAGCAAATTTCATCATCCAGGCATCGCCTATTGTACAAGGACCCAGAATAAATTTATCGGACTAGATTCTTCTAAGCAAAAACATTAAATTAAAATGCTTGTTGGGAGAGAAATAAGAAACAAAGGATTTGAATCAAACCCATTTAAACGAATTTCCACCATGTGTAAAGGACAGATTTGACTATAACGTGGCACAGCTAGCATTATTCAGATACCACAGATAAAGCGAATGTCAGTGATATCTAGCATTATACAATGACAATAGAATACAGTAATTTGCAGAGTACAATGCAAACAAGTTAAAATTTAACAGCATTTGGTTATGTTGTATTTGCTTATATCATCAATTCAGCAAAAATTCCAAATAATGTATCTGTCTGGTTGTCAATGTCAACAAACTGCAAATAGATTTTAATTTATTAAATTGAGGTTCAAATAATATTCTCATTTCTCTATGGATCTATCTCATAACAGCCAAAAATCTTAACAGTTAAATGGTGAGCACTGAACCTTTTTCAGATTTTCTAAGCAATTATAGAGAAGCTCTTCCTGGAAAAGATAAATAATAAAACATTCAATTTTTTTGTTGTTGTGCATCTCTCTTTAGTTAACCAGAACACACCCGTAAACTTGGAAAGCATCAAACAGCAAAACATACCAAAAACCCATACATTTTATTCTCAAGAAAGGCAGAATGACTCTTAGGTTGTCTCAGAAAAAAAAAATGAATTCACAAAAACTGCACTTTAGAAGTAGAACTATACCACGACAACAGTGAGAAATCATATTGATAACAAAGACAAAAGAGAAAGGGCCTGTAAATTCTAATTTTTACAGGAAGGAATTTAAAAAATGAAACTTCAGTAATTTCTCAGGGCATGGTTGCTTCTATACCAGAGTAATAGCTGCTATTCACATTTATGACTCCAAGTAATCAAAAAGAATTAAATCATCTTTCAAATGTTTTGTATTTGGAATCACTAGTTAGGTGTGTAATGCATAATAATAAAAATGTCTAAAGTTGAAAGCATTGATATGTTAAAATTATCTTATGTGGAACACTGCCTTAATTCTGCATATCACATTCCATATAAATAAGCTATTCACATACCAGATGTCAACAACTCAAGAAAATGTACTTATTATCTAAAATATCTTACTTATCCTTTGCAAAATTTTATCTTAAAGACAACTTTGAAATTGCTCTTTGCAAGCTCTTTATAGGCATCTCATCTTGAATCATTTTGGCACTCTTAAAAACCATCATTTCTTCAGTGTTTAGAAGTGGTTTAACTTAGATTTAAGTTCTCAAGGCAATGTTTTTGCCCAGAATTCATGCACTGTCAGTAATAATAAATGTTAAATATCAATGATATGCCACATAATCTGGGCAGCTACCAAGAAATTTTACTATCCAAGAACAGCACTTCAATGATCTCTATGTATTGTAGAAGAATTGCTTCATCGTCTCCCAACAAATTATTCCTTCCATGCATCCATGATTTTTCCTTTTAGGTAGCTGGGGGGGTGGGGGTCAACATTTTTCCTGTGACTTACATTTTTCTTAAATATCCTCAATGATAGGGAAAAAAATAAGAATTTATTTTAGTGTTGCTTTCTCAAAACAATATGCTTGTATCCAATACACATTGTCCCAAAACTCCTTGCCTCAAAGAAGAGAATCAACACTCTTTGGAGCATTAATTAATAATATTGAGACTCAACAAGCTAACTCTCAGTAGTTCTGCCCAGCAAAGTGTTTTCTTCCCAAACAGAGCAGCAAAACCCTGGTTTGAGGTTCTTTTCAGTTATGGTGACCCATCTAAGAAAAGCCTAAGACAACATAGAAGAACACGGACATTATCTCATTAAACCTATTGGGACATTAGTAGTATGGGCTTTCTAGATCATTAGACACCATTTCTTAGTAAGTTTATCATTTGATAGAATTCTCTAAGAGCATTACAGTTCTTATAACATTTAACTTATTGATACTAAAATTGCTCTATAATTTGTATGGGACTTCTGTATTTGGGGTCATAAAAATTTTTAATCTAATTCCATAAATAATCTAACCATAAATAACTCCTAATATTACACAAACCTGTCCATGTCTGTGCACATCTATGTGAATGAAATTCCTATATACAACAATCAATATTCAAATATCCAGTATCATTTTATATGAAGCTCACAGACTATCAATTGAAATGTGATTAACATACATATACATCTATGTGTGATATTAATATATACATTTGTGTGTATACGTGTATGCTTTTCTCTATAAAGAGAGAAAGAAAAAGGCTATGGAAGACTCTTACCTGTGTTTTAATTTCTTCTTTTATTTTATCTGAATTTTCCTAATTTTCTACAGAGCATTATTACATTTGTAGTAAGAAAATAAATACAAGTTTTTAAGGTAAAAAAAAAAAAATTCAGTTGTGCCTGTTAGAGTTGAGCATTGTACAAGCAGAATAAAACATTTAAATCATATCTAAAAAGGCAATAAAACATTTTGGACATCATGTACCTCACATGTTTAGAATTGGAGAGAAGTAGGGGATGACTTGTCCAAGATCTGTCTCCTGAAAGCTGACCTCTAGGAGAAAAAGTTGGCCTCCTGAAAAGCTCCGCGGAAACTGGCTATTGCCAAGTACTTAAAACAATCAAAATAATCAATAGCAAGATTTGCTATCAGGTTGGAAAATACCTGGTGCTCCCTTCAATGCTGATGAGACAAATCTGGCTAAGAGTTTGCCCCTTCACACAGTTGCAACTGTACAGCTTGGACCCCAGAGCCCACATCACCCTTGGAGAGAGGCTGGGGCCACCTACCACACCTGGTAGTTTAGAATTAGAAACAGGTTCTGCAATGTCCTATTGCTGTTGTACCCTAGCTCCTAATCACACTCCAGGACAGATCCATGCAGCTCAAAAGTCCCATAGTTAGGGTCCCTTTCTTGAAGGACATCTATGCATGCATTTTGGGAAAAAAATGAAATATAATGTAGGTGATTTATGTTTACTATGCACACCATCCTGGAGATAAAAACTGGAACATAAAGGCAGCCTTACAAAAATATTTCTCTAGCGTAACCCCATCTTTTTCACAAAAACTCCAATCTCCTTCCAATTCTTCCCAAATATATCTAGAAGTCCACAGACCTTGTCCAGTGGGCAGTCTACCAGCCCTCACATCTATTCTTTGCGTCAATTTTTTTCTCTTTCTGCCCCAATTCAGGATGGTAATGTGGCCAGTCCCTGCCATAGAGAACAGCCCACTGCCACTCCCCAAAGGTGCAGCTGCTGCTGGTGTTGGTCCTTTTCTCCACTCAAGTCACAGGGCCTGATGTTCATATTAGCTCCCAATCTAGCAGGGATGCTACAACTATACTTAGGATAGAGAAAAGGAAGAAGATCTAAAAAGTCCAACATCTTGATTGCATAAGGTTTAGTGCTTCCAAACTCTCATAGATTCACTGAAGATGAATATGAATCAAACAAAATCATATTAAGTCTTAGATACTCACTATCACAGGTAAAACAGATGAGTAAGGCAAACCCTGGTCCTTAAGACACTGTCTAACAGGGATCTAAGCTTTGTCGTAAATATAAAAGTTATGAGGTAAGAGTCAGAAGAGAGGTACACAGAGCTGTGGGAGTTCAACACAGGAAAAAGGCATTTCCCAACCATAAAAATCAAGACGAGCTGAGTGGAGAAGACAATCTGTAGTCACAAATGGGAAAGTCCTTCTGAAGAGCAACGCTCATGGTATGCTCTGAAATCTGGAGCAATACTGATAGGACTATATCCCAGAAAATTCGGCCAGATCCAAGAAGACTCTGAATGACAGATTATTATTCATAGGTCCCCATTAGGTCCCAACTCCTTACCATGACTTACAACCTGTCAGCATCTGGCTTACACTCCAGTCTCGTTCCTGCCTCTCACCACCCCTTACCCTCTGTATTCCAGCCAGACTGTTCCGTTCCCTGAATGTGTCCTGTTCTCTCTGACCAACGGACCTATACACACACTATCCTTTCTTCCCATAACACTTTCTGCCTTTTTCCTTCTCCCAGTCCCTTTCACTTCTGTCCTAGATAACTCAACTCTCCTTTCTCAGACCCAGCTTAGACTGGACTTTTCTCAAGAAGCCTTGTCCGATACCTCACTCTCAGTTAGATGCATCTTTTACATCTGTATTGCCCTCATCACACCATTCTTCAGGTACCTATTTGTTTTCCACGAATCTTATAAGCTCCCTGAGAGCAACGATTCTTTCTCATTCACCATTTTATCCTCACTGCCTAACACAGTGCCTGCCATCCAGTAAGTGCTCAATTAATACTTCTTGACTATATGAGTAAATGGATAAATGACAAAATAAATCTTTCAACTAATCGAACTATTTTAAAAATAAAACATACACAGAAACTGGAGTAAATTGTGGCAGCAGATATTTTAATATGCAGTCAATATCTTTGCAAACCTAAAACATTTTATTGATGATACTGTTTCATGACTAGATGGTTATTTATCAAGTACTATTTGCTAAAGAGAAAATTCTGTGCAGTTCCAGGTTATTTAACTTCTATGCATTCTATCTTAAAATAAGCTTTCTATCTCTGACTAGGTGGTAGTGACTGTAAAAGATAAAATTCTGCCTATGATTTCATATTTCAGAAATCTTCAATGATATATCATGGGGAAAACTCCTCTCCTCAAACTCCCATAGGGGATCAAAATTTTACCATCTCCCAGGGTTGACACAATTATAATGTAAAGTGGGTTTTAAGTTTATGAATGTTTATATTGAGTAAAATGTGGGAGAACTATACTTATGATTTGAAGGAGGGAGCGTTAAAGTAAAATGTAGTCTTTTTAGAGAGAAATAGAATTCAAAAACATGAAGAGTTTGGAGAAAAAGAAATTGAAATTCTACATGCTACACAGAGAAATCCAGAAGTATCATGATACATTTAAAACTGAAGAACAGAATGAAACAGGGAAAGCAAAGAAAAATATGATTCAGAATGACTTCTGCAAGAGGAAGAAAAATGTGCTGCTATTCAAACTATCAGAGAACAGTTTATAGATAAGAAAAACAAGAACTTTGCTGGTTTTGAATGCAAGACTTATATAAGGTTGAAATATCTACAGAGAAAGCTATTTCAACCTGGAATTGAATGCTAAACCTAGGACCAAGAAAGAAAAACTAAGTAACCAAAGAATTAAGTCTACCATGCTTTGTTAGCCAACCATAGAAATAAACCAAAAGACACAGACTACTACAGAGTTTATGTGAAATAAATTGGTATAGCAGAATGAGGCTGTGTATTTGAAACTTACCCAGGTTATACCTAGCTCATATCCCAAGATCTCCAAAAATAGCAATAAAGGACCATTATGCATGAGGAACCATCTAATTTATCATCCAAACTGGGAAACTTTAAGGAGTGTAAGGGGGTGGTACTAATAATTAAACTGGCACTTAATTTGAAACTGTCTCAGTCTAACTGGGATGTAGGGCCAACTTAATTATATATTAAACCCCTGTATTATGCCAGAGAAACATTTTGAAGAAAGGGGACTGAAGGTGAAGTCTTCAGAGGAAAAACACAAGTTCTTTGAGAAGTTGAACGAAAGTTACCCAAGCAGGAGAGAATTGGAAAGCCTTCTGTTTAGGAGCTGACTTGGGTGTACATGGTTACATGTCTAAAGTCTTACATTATTAGGCATGCACGATACTTGCACAACTTGTAAATAATTTGCATCTGAAGTTTCTCAATGTTTATATGCCCTTTCATTGTTTTTTTTTTCAAAGTTGATACCACCTCTGAAATTTTAAAGCCCTAAATGTCAGGAATTCTGTTCAGTTTCCTGTATACAGACTAAGCACATGTTGCTACTGTATAATGCACATAGGAAAATATGAACATTCTTTCCACCTCTGAAGAAATCTCCCCATGAATCAGAGTCCCAACAGGATATAGATGGCATGCTCAAAAAGGGTGATTGGTCTGAGTTTAATGAAGGGGCCACTTATAAAGGTGTGGGCAAGATTAAAGGCAACCACAAGGGATGCTAAAAACACCGAGGGGTAGCAACCCTGAGACTACTACCACCGTAGACTTGAAAGTGCAGGGGTAAGGAGCTTGGATAAAGAGACACTGGAAGAGAGACAGGAATTGTAGCTTTTGGTAGAGAAACACCATTGCCTCCCTGCAATCCTACAGGGAAGAAGTTATTGAATAAATATCCCAAATTCTGTTTCCTTCTGCCATCCAATCTCTTGTTGGTACTTCTTTTTGGCTTAACCCATAGGTCAGGGGACCTACCTGATTATAATCCATGGAGATCAGCCTCGTGGATGACAGAGAAAGACGGACAAGACTAGAGAATGGATCCTGAGAGACAAGTGGAGACTATCCAGCAGGATTTAATTAAATATTGTAAAAGCTCATATTTCTAAAGTCTAGATATGTCACATTCATCCTTTATGTTCATAAGTAAAAACTAAAAACAATTTGATCTTCACAGGGATATCAGAGAAAGTGCAGGTCTTGTTGGTGTTATTATCCTCATTTTGCAGATAAAGAAATCAAGGACAGAGAGGAGAAATTACTTGCCTAAATCATCCAGAAAAGTTTAGGGAGTACCTCTGTGTCCATGGACCTTTCAGAAAACCAATTACTTCCCAAGCTTAAGTAGAAACTAGAACTTTACCACTAAACTTAGAAATCTTTCCACTTGGCCTTAACAACATAAGCTTGCTGTTGTTGATCTTAACAACAGAAGTCCTGTCATATAGCAGAAGGAGACAAAAGTCAATTATCCAAGCACATACTAACAGAGATTTATAGAGTGAAGGTTTTGTCTCTGTCTTCCACAGAGTCCCAGCATATGGACAGGAAAGAACACCACTCAGAAAAATTTAGGAAGACTATCGATCAATCAATCAATCAAAAAATTTCTCTAATGCCTATTATACACTAAATGTCAAGTACATAAAATTTTCGTATCTGAAATTGACTATTTTATTCCTGTGGTCCTGTGTTATTATGGCTCATGGTTTATAGTACTCAATGGATTGATGGCAAGCTGTCAAAACTCTGATTCACGATGAAATAATGGTTGAGACAACAGAGTGTGAGTGGGCCAGTGTCATTAAAAGACTGTTCCCAGGTAATGTCTGACTTAGGTTCCTTATAAAGAGCCCTGTTGCTAGCCTTAAGTTCTGGTGGTGGCTGTGGTAGTGAGAATTGGTACAAAAACAAGTGATGATATATGTTGTTCTCTGACTTAAGCATAGACACAGAAATCCAATGATCACTTAAAAAAACCAGAGCCTGAGAATGACTAAACATATTACCCACCATCTCACCTTAGGCAGAGACTATTATGTGTTCACCAAAACCCATTTTCTTTTTCTCCTGGGCATAGAAACAGGTCACATTCCCACCCTTGTTACAATTACATGTGGCCATGCAACTGAGTTCTAACTAATGTGGAAGAAGTAATTTGCTCCACTTTCTATCCCAGCCCATAAAACCCTCCAGAGATCTTTCATTCTCTCTCCTTTCCCATCTGCCAGTTGACTGTTGATGCCCAGAGAACACTGGAAAACCTGAGATGGAGATAGTGATCCTTGAATGATATGTGAAACTGCCTCCCTCCCACCCTCACAGCCAGCAACTCAGTGAATTAAATTCAGTATAATTAATAGAGTTACCATAGTAACCTTAAGAATATACCACCTCTCAAACATAAGCACCTTTAACATTTGTATGTGCAAATATAAATATATACTTCCAAAAATTATATTCTATTGCACACCTTGTCTCTTATAGCCTTTTCATTTGGCATTATATTGTGAGCAATTTCCCATGTACATGGAATCCTTCAATATTGCAATTTTTAATGACTCTTTAATGTCCCAATTTGTGGTTTTATCATGCTTTTAAAATTTTCTACTATTTAATATGACTCATTTTTCAAATAGATAGTAAAGGATCCAAAGAGCTTTGTGATCCTATTATCGTGTAAAAGACCATTTCTTCATCATAGTTATTCGTTGACCTACAGCTGCCACTGAGAGTAATGGACCACTGATTTTGTGTTGTTCAACCCCATACAAGTTAATATCTTTCTTTGAGTTTGTTCCATATGATAAAACTTTCTCACATCCCATAGAAAGATATTCTTCAAAAGTTAATAAATGTCCTTTAAAACATTACAAAATAAAAGGACTGGTATTAATCATCAGACATTGGTATCAAGCCATTGATTGCTCTGTGACCTCTACTAGCATACAAAATCATTAATTTATTTGCCCCAAACTGATGATGGTAAAGTCAAAAATAAAATATAAATCTATTTATTGTGAGGCTTATTTTCCCCTTCCAAATGGGAACATGCTCCTATAATCAACTGAATTAATTGAATACTACTTACTTTCCATTTTCTGTTAAAATGGTACACATAATCTCCTTTAGAAGCTTGTAAAGGTAGGGGTTAGGGAACATCTTCATGGGCCCAGGAACAAATTCAAAAGAAAATGTTAATAAATACTGTTATACTATATTTTGTATAGTGCACAGTTGCAACAGGACAGAAAACAGAAGCTATCTTAAAATACATTATATGATGGAATTTTAGAAAATTATATAGATCAGGAAAATGGTTTTTCTACAGCTTCAAAACAAGATGCTGCCAAGTTATAGTTAATATTTCAATGTGATTTCACTCTATACAATATAACCTTGAGATGGTTTTCTTAGCAACGGTACCTAAAACAAAGCATGTAATATAATTAATTGGATACTTAATATTGATTAAATTCTTGATCATTATTTCCCTGTATTACCCAAATCCTATGATATGTGATTATTTTAAGATACAAGTATTTTTAAGAAAATATCAAAAAAAGATCAAAACCCAATAATGTCCATCAGAGAAAGGTATGGGACTCACAACCAGTCTCAGGGTCTCTTGACATTTCCCAGCCTCTTTGTAAAAGGCATGATAACATGAAAATTTTGTAAGTTTTGGAATCAGTATTAACTTTGAAATGCATCTCTTCCACTTATTAGCCATGTGACTTTCGGCTATTCCTTTTACTTCTCTAAGTCTGTTACTATTTCTATAAAATGATTGAATACCCACATCACGGAAATTATTGTAAATATTTAATTTGATACTGTATATAAAGAAACTAGCAAAGTGCCTAAACAGAGTAAATAGTCAACAGCTGTTTGTTCCTTTTTCACCACTCCCCACTATTTTTACTGAAACATTTTCTCCTTAATACCATCACTTGGGGCTTTTTCTTAAACCAGCCAGACTTTGTATCACTGAATGGTTTGTATGGTATTCCATTACAATTTTTTTATTCATTCATTTTTCTAACACATATGTGGGTATTTCTACTGTGTGCCAGTAACTGTTCTAGTGCTAGGGATATAGCAGTGAACAAACAGATTAAAAAAAAAAAAAATCTGACACTTAGGAATCTTATATGATCATAGGGGAGGAATATAGACTTTAAAGAAAAGTAAAACATGTGGTTTAAAATCTGGGGATAAATGCTGTGAAGAAAAGTAAAGCAACAAAGGCTGAGAGAGAATGAATGGTGGGATTGATCGTGTTAGGATATCCCGAGTAGTCTTCACTGATAAGGACACATTTCTACAAATATTTGAATAAAATGCGGGGAGAGCCATTGGAATATCTGGGGGAAAAATGTTCCAGGCACAGGAAAGAGCAAATGTAAAGGCCTTAAGACAGAAACAATTCAAGACTGTTAGAAAAATAGTAAGAAGGCTAAGGATGGTGTAGCATGAATATGGGGGAGATTGGTAGGTCAGAATGGGAGCCAGATCACCTACAGCCTTATAGGTTGTTTTAGGGTTTTGGATTTTACTCTGAGTTGAATGAGAGGCATTGGAGAATTGACTGGATTGCAGCAAGAATGGAAAAAAGATGATCTATATTATGCATTTTGCAGTATTCCAAGTGAAAGGTGGTGGTGGCTTTATCAGGATGATAGCAGTGGAGATGGTGAGAAGTTGTCAAATTCTGATGTTTTAAAGGCAGAGCTAATTGAATTTGCTGATGCGGGATGTGAGATCACAAAAAAGAAGAGACAAGGGTGACATCAAGGTGTTTGGCTATAGCAGCTGGAAGGACAGACCTACCATTTATTGAAAAAAAACTATGAAAGGAGAAGTCTGGGGAGGAAAGAACACGAGTTTGGTTTCATACAGGCTAAGTTTGAGATATGTACGAGAAATTCAAGTGGATATGTAGAGAAGGCACCTGGATAAAAGAGTCTGGAATTGAAGATAAAATTCAGGCCAATAATTCAAAACTGGAAGTCCAGAACATATGGATGATATTTAAAGCCAAGAAACTGGATGCAGTCTCCAATCAGAAGTGAGTGTGGACAGAGAACAGAGGTGATCCAGGGCTGAGCTTCAAGGCACTCAGCATTTGGAGGTCAGGCACATGCACAGCAAATGATTTCTCTCATGCCAACCAATTACCCAACTCTCCAATACCAGCTAGGTGTCCTAAAATCCTGTTCAATGCTAACACTAACTACCCCAAGCTAGAATCAGATTCCACTGGCTTAAGGCCCAATCCCAAAAGACTGCCCTCACTTCAGATGCCAGTTGCTAGTATTGGGTCCCCAGGTTACTCACACTTCTTTCTGATTTGGCTATAAAGTCAGGGGTTCCCACAATCCACCCCCTAGAGGTTCAATAATTTTATAGGACTCAGGAAAATTCTATACTTATAATTACAGTCTATAAAGATTCAAATGAACAGCCAGATGAAGAGGTGTGTGTATATACACACAGAGAAAGGTCTAGAAGTGTCTCAAGCACAAGACCCTCTGTCTCCATGGAGTTAGGGTGTGCCAGCCTTCTGACACTTGGATGTGTTGGCCAATTCAGAAGTTCCCAAACCCTATTATTTAGGGGTTATTATAGGGGTTCCATTACCTAGGCATGATTGTGGCCATTGGTGATTAATTCAATCTCCAGCCCCTTTCTCCTCCCCAGAGGTTATGGGGTGGGGGTGGAACAGAAAGTTCCAAGCTGCTAATCAAATCTGGTCTTTCTGTTTACAGCCCCCATCCTGAAGCACTCTAGGAGCCCACCAAGAATCACCTCATTAGAACAAAAGATGCTCCTGTCACCCTAATCACTCAGGAAATTCTGAGCGTTTTAGGAACTCTGTGCCAGAAACCAGATACAAAGACCAAAATGGTCTTTTACACAGATCCTTTACAGCAAAATGATTATACCTGCCAGAAGATTTACATTTGGTGTAGCTTTTATAGAACAGATATAGCAATGGTACTAAAATGAATAGAGCTAACATTTGGAAAAGCCAGGTTAAAGAACCTATAAAACCTATAAAACCATTATATATATTTTCATATTCTTTTACTAATCTATTACACGTGATTCCATCTAATCTACTTCTATATGTAACTTGTGATAAACTTGTGCTGAACTATTTAGCATAGACATCAGCTTTGGAATAGCTGTGTCTAGTTATTTCCCAGGCCAGTCATTTTCTGCAGATATTACATTCTGAGGAAGCTTTAATTCAATTTTTCAATACAATTGATCATCCATATCACTGCTATCATAAGACTTGTTTACATGAGGCAGTGAATCTTACCAACACCACCAGAATTACACCATATTGCAGTACAGTCACAGTACAATTCTGTTTCATTTCAGAACAAATCAATAAGAATTATAGAGGTATTTGCTTTGCCTTCTTAACAGAAACAACCCTTGCCCATATACCAGATATTATTAAGAACACACACTGTTACAGTTGGCATGGCTCAGTTATTTCTGGGTTCCAAGCTAATTGGAGACAAAGCCAACCACCCTGTCTTATCCCACACACTTGTACCGTCCTGATTACGATTGTGTACTATTATGTAGCAGGGCCTACCTCCCTCCTGTGAGGAGGACATGAGTGATATTTAGAATAGCTTCTACAACTATACTTAGTAAACTATATGTTTTATTTCTACCTACTTTGGGGGCAAGGACAATGTAGTACATTGATACAAATCATAAGTGCCCAAGAGAACTTCCATAAATTTGGAGGGCCATAAGATTCCTAAAGGTGTGTCTGTGAGCCTCAGCAATCCAGATAGAAGGCCATTGCCCCATGGCTACTTCATCCTCCATTTGTATTCAAATACCCAAGAGGGTCTACTGGGTCATGCTACAAGCTCTTTGCCAATACTAGGTTCCAGCATTCTCCAGCATTATTGGTTGAGTCAGCCTGACCCACTTTGCTAAAGCCTCATTATCTTTCGAGGCTGACCCCCATCCTTTGCCTTCCTCCTGGAAGGGAACCCCCCTAATCTGTTTATTCTATTTAATAAATATTTTTCCTCTGAATGCTACTTCTCATTAAAAGTAAATTCAGTTTTTCCCAGGATACCTAAACCAGCACATGTCTCTCCTAAGGCCCTTTTCTATCTTGTGGGCCAGTGCTGTTTATTTAATCCATCATACATGTTGCCATCATGTGTTAGTGGCCTGAGTGCAGTTAGGATACGTGTTTTACAACCAAAATGTTGGGTCCCCTATACTAGGGTTAGATGAGTGGTAGCTACACCTGCTACACCTGCATATCACTTAGTCTGAGTGTGTTTCAGGCCTCCCACAGCATTCCTATCTCAGGGCAGAGCCACCCCCCAGGGGAACTGAGATCCACCACTTACTTGGTGTCCACTGTTAAGATCCCATCAGGAACTCATTGTTAACTCATGGTTTTTCCCTAGTCTGCTTGATAGCTTTTCATCCACAAAAATGAAGGTGGCATGTATTTGTGCATAGCTCACTGTGGTATGTTGGGCACACTGCTGTTATATTTTGTCTATTATAACCAGGAACCTTTTGAAGAATTTGATCATCAAGATTTATTGTTGCATAGTACCAGAATACTGAGATATGTACACCACACAGTTTGAAGTCCTAGAAGGAAGCAGTTCTCAGAAACTCCTTCCCAAATGATATCCTTTGTAGTAGATATAACCCGGAAAATGGGAGTCAAAAAATACTGGCACATTACTGGAGTTCCATTTAGTCATTAGGAGGCAATCCAATTCATCATCATATTATATGAACAGAATGTCACCCAAAGTGATGCCCCTCAGGTATGCAGGCTGCCATTCAACTTTGTTGGGTTCTAAAGCAGTAGTCTTAGCAAACGGATAGCTTCATCCTTCCAGAGCTATGAACCTGATCGAGGAGTATACATGCAGAGAGGTTGGCCTTCTATAGGACCAGAGATGGGCATCCATTGTACCGGAAGGAAAGCACAGACACATGACGACACATGATGGGGGTAGGTGTGCTAGTAGGAGCTGGAGCAAGTAAGTCTCTTCTCATTGTTTTTATTTTCTCAGATGGAAAAAGAAGTAAGATCATTAGCTGAAAGTACAAATAGGAAGGAGTGTTGGAAGTTTAAAGAGAGAAAGGATATGAAATTGTCTAAGCAGGGATTCTCAACCTTGGTACTAGAGACATTTCGGGCAGGCTAATTCTTTGGTGTGGGGGACTGTCTGTGCATCATGGTATGTTTAGCAGCATCCTTGATTTCTACCCACTTAGATCTCAATAGCACTCCCTTCCCAAGGTTGTGACAATCAAAAATGTCACCAGACATTGCCAAATGTCCCCTGGCGGCAAAATCAGCCCAATTAAGAATCACTGCCTCCACTAGGAAATGGGGAGAGTGAATGGAATAGAGAAATCTAAAAAGGATAGTGGTCATCTAACGTCTCCCTTGTGGTTAGCAGGCATGAATTTCAAACGAAGCCAGTTGGCTTGCTTATGTGTATTTTTCCAGCCAGGGTAGCTGCACAGGATCAGAGTAGGCAAGAGGTTAGTACAACGAAGTAAGAAAGGGGCAAGGAGTTGAAGGTGTATGAAAGTAAATGATTACAATGATAGAATTTAAGCCAGATAAAGAGGAAAGGAGGGATATGAAAGGAGGGAGGGACAATTAAAGGAGGATGGATCAATACATTGTAGATTCTAGATAGATGTAGGAATCTGGGCACCAAAGGGCATGAGCTGAGAAGTTATGAGGTGATGGCAAGAGAGACACTTGAAACTCACTCATAACTGGTTGAAGTTATTAGTAATTACATATAGAGACAGACAGAGTTATATATAATTATCATTTTCATCAAATCCTGAGATCTAGCCCATGAAAAGCCAGGAATTGTGTTGCTAGAGTCCCATTATTAGAACTAGTAAAGTGTAAGATTTAAATCTCCTACAGAGTTTATATGTAGAAAACACGAGCCTAGTAAAACCTATTAAGCTGAGTTCTGCATTTTATTTGCTCATAATTTCCTATATCTCAATAAATAAGTGAAAGCAGCAGCGATTCCAACTTGCTCAGAGTCAAAGATTGACATGATATCTAGCTTGCTTACTTGTGAGAAAACTTTAGGCAAGAGGTGTTTTTTTCTCAGAAAAGGAACTATTGAGCTTGCGGAAATCAAAGCAGCTAAACAAACCTGTTATTATTAGAATAATGGCCATGACATTCAATATCCTTTAGGGAAAATTTAACCTGATCTTTGATTTTGGCACTTTTTGCTACTTCAAAATTAGGTCAAACAATAAAGAGGAAAAAAAAGAACTAAAGACAAAATAAAGTCATATACCAATTTTACTTTTCAGGCATAGTTGAATGAAAAATAAGAACAAAGTAAATTTTCCTTAAGCTCTAACTAATGTTCCGTCCTTCTGCTTCTGAAGAAAAACGTGTTTTTCTGTAGTTTTATAATAAATCTAAAACACTATCATTTTTTGCATGAAAAGCTAAGTATTGCTTTGCCAAAAATAGTCACCCTGTGCTACAACAATCTAAGTTTGTTTTAATTATCCTCAGATACGAACTACCACTATGTCAGCCCCCTCAGTACAAACTACAATTATCTGTTGTTTAAAATAGATGTCCTAAGTACATTATCTAACTGAACAAAAGCATAAACATTTCAACTATCAAATCATCAGAACTGCTTAGGCAAGCATAAATATCTCCTGGCTCCAATGTATCCCTTATGGAATTTTTTTTCCCCTGTTACTTGCTCTGCTGTTGCAATGATATCAGGCCCATGCTGAGATAATGAAATTATGGATCTTCTTTTTATAGTTTAAGGGCTTTTTATTTCTGAAGAAGTAGAGGTTTATTTCCAAGTAGTAATACATTTTCATACAGTCCAAATACAAGAAAAGATGTTTAGTAAATCATGAAGGCAATCAATAAAGGATATCACAAGGAAAAAATAAATTGAATTTAGGAAAAGATTCAAGGCCCCCTAATCAGCTTGCATTAGAGAATGCAAAAAGTTAATGTTCTTTATGTACACTTTATGTTGTTGAGATTTTTCTCACTTCCTCCAGGAAACTGAGTTCTACGAGCCCTATGCTAATTTTCCAATCTCTTCTTTGATTTTGGATAGTGAAGAGCCACTCCAGGGTTACATTCAACTCAGTGACTAACTGGTTTAGAAATTTCACTTGTTTTAAGTCCTATCTTGTCGCTACTTAAGACTACTGACTCTGTCTTGCACAACAATAGTGACATTCCATGGAGGATTACAGAGATATACAAGAGAAGCCAAGTCCTATTCTAGGTTCTTTTGGTGAGATCATTTCTTTCGGATTGGTATCAGATTCCATTTAATACTGTCCATTTCTGAGATCTTTTTTCCCCCTTCACAGAAGTCCTCTCAACTGTCACACTGACAAGTCGGCCTTTTTCTGATGTCCCTAAGTGCCTGCACTACCAAGGATTCAGATAAGAACTGTAGTGAGTGACTGGGTTAACTGATAAAATTGCTAATTGAAGCCCTGTTTTCAACACTCCGGAAAGATTAACCAACTGGGCCAAAATTTGGAGCAGAGAGGAAGTTTTACTTTTTACGGTGAACACTTTTGTAAATAAAAGGCTTTAACAATTTCAGAGGAAGTAATATCATGAAATTTCTCAAAGACATTTTTCCCTCCAGAGAAGTATACAAATGGGACCATTTAGTCAAAGCTTTGTAAGGGTTTTCTTCATCATAAATATTGTTGCTTGACAAGGAAGCACAGAAGCTGATCAGTCTTATATTTATACATCACTGTGCTGAAAAAATGATAGCAACACAAACATAAAAGTGCACTGTTCTTTAAAAACAATCAATCTAGTCTAATAATTTCAATTTAAAAATTGATGTGAAATACAAAACGTCTATCTGATTTTCTGAGTCAGAACATGATGGCTTCAGGCATGGAGTTAGCAGCCAAATACCTGGCTTTTGATCCTACTGTTGCCACTTCCTAGCTGGGTGACCTTGAGGTAGTTATTTAACTTCTGTCTGCCTCAGGTGTCTCATCTGGAAAATGGAATGATAGCAACAGTACCTACGTCATAGGGTTGTTGTGAGAGCTAAATGAATTAAATCTATCAAGTGCTTAGAAGAGTATGAGGCACATAATCACATAGTAAATGTATGTTATTATTATGAGTTCATAAACAAAGATGACCTTTAAGTGTCTTAACATAAGATTTAACTCCTCTATGTGTGTGTGTTATTATGAAAGCTAGCTCCTCAGAGCTTTTCAGCACCGTCCCATACATGGCTTAATTTGATCCTTGAATCTTTTCCATTAAGGGCCTGACCCAATTCGAAACCAAGAATACCTGCCTCCATAAAATGAATTTCTGATACCATATGACTGTTAAACTTTTGTCCTGCTCAAATGAGCACCAGCTTTAAGTCCATAAAATGAAACTTGGAACTCCTAGTTTCCTTGGCCCACTTGTTAGTTATCATCCTCCTGTGAAAACTCTCTCACTGTGCTATAAAGCCACTGCTTGACCCCAAATATAAATGTCACCTACTCTGCTGGGGAAAGTCAATGTAGAATGATCTCTTGTGGAGAATTTTTTTTAACTTATAAAAGGAAGTGGAATCATTTTCCCTGAAGGCTCTTTCTTTTCCCAGAACCAGTCTATCCCACCAGTGACGGACATGTGGCATAGGGATAAAGTAGGGAAAGAAGAATGGACATAAATGGGCAGAAGAGAAAAACAGGGAAGAAACACAGTCTCACCAAGCTACCAAGTTTCCTCTGGCTTGTTGCCCTGTCTTAGGGTGAAAGACCATTAAAATGTGACCATCTTTGATACCACTTCTAACAAGACTGGAAATGGGGCTCATGCAGTTCAAATGTGGGATGTTTAGACTGTATTAAAACATGAGGCTCCGGTCACATCAAAGGCTCCTTGTGGGTGGTTTGGGCCAGGGTGAGGTCACCACTGCCCCCCCACAATAGGTGTGGAGACACTGTGTACCTGTGAAATAGTGATGTTTGCTTTTTTTCTGCTGATAAATGTGGAGCTGAGAGAGGAGATGCCTCTGTGTGCTGAGGAATGATCTACTGTGGAAGGTTTAAAGGCAAACAGGTATCAGGTTAGGGTTACAGGGGGCAATTTTTTGAATGGGGATGTCCTTTGTTCTTAGAGAATAGGCTTCTTTAATTCCTGATGCAAAGACAGACGTTGATAAGAAAGGCTTCCTGCTTGACCACCAAATTTAAAATAAAGACAACATTATTCTGACAATAGGTAATTTGGATGACATCAAGGAAGGACATGAAACACCAGGGCAGTTTAACCTCATTTTGCCTTTTTATACTTAAATATCTTTATCTTACATGAACTCCATGGCACTCATCCAATATGTTTAAATTGCAATCACACAGAATTGAGGTAAGAAAATTTTGTGTAGTTACTACTAGCCTATAGGACAAGTTTTTAAAAACCAATTCTCTTTATTCACATCTATAATGGCTTTAAAGGTCTTAGTAATATGGCTTTTAAAGGTTTTAGCATAATACTCTGAAAATCCTTATAATTGGGCTCTCCTGAATTCTACCCATAGCTAACAGTCCCAACAGGGCTTATGAATTGCCCTGTAATTGTTCACTATTGGTTGTAATTCCCCCACTCATCTGCAAATTCTACACAGTACTTTGCTTTCTATTTTCTTTTCATCCCACATACACCCAGTGCAACACCAACTATGAAAGGGAAACTTAATCATCATTGGTTGATATAGAAATGGAATCCCTATTTCATGGGATGGAAAAAAAGAGTAAAAAGAAAATCTCTCTCTCCGCTCCTACTAACCCTTTCTACATCTTCTCAATGGGCTAAAAATATACACAGTCATTTCATTTCTATCTTCCATGCTATACATTTTGGGGGAAAAAATCATTTTCTGCTAGACTCAGGTCCAATTTCCATTGTGATTTTTGCCCTCAAGAAGTAAACATCGTGGTCAGGATGTCTGCCCGGCATCCTTCTGGCCAACAAAGCAGTGGTTTCCAATGAAATGAGAGTGCTCTGGTGAGATTGCACGGCCCGGTGGCTGCAAACTCCTGTGAACCACACAGGGTTTTTAACCACTGGCCGTGTTTCAAACCACTTAATTGAATGACAAGTCCCTCAAACAGCTGTCACTTAAGATTCCTGGGTTTAGATGAAAGACCAGAGTACTTGTAATTACTCCCCTCTAGCACCCTCTTCCTAAACACAGCACATACTACTGGCAACAATTTTCAGTAAAATGACCAGCCTGGACATGGGAGAATGAAGCAGACATCTAAAGATTGATAAAAAAAAAAAAAAAGACAATGCATTTTTTCTTTTTTTCTTTTTTTTTCCCCTTAACAAGAAAATCCCAAGGTCCAAGAACAATTACAGCACATAAATGCCCCCTAATTTTAATTTTCTTCTATCTTTCATTGGATTCCAGGATTCAATTCCCTGTAGAATCATGCACAGTGTAGTTCACCTGAGAAGGAAATGCTGTACATAAAGTCATTTCTTCAGATGCATATCATCATGTAATAAAATCTTGATTCATGCTATTAATAGTATTCTACTTGGAACTCCAGGGCTAATAAATCCCAACTTCTCTAACAAAAATAATTCTAATTGTTGAATTTAAATAGCAATTTATAGTTTACCAAGTAATTTCACTCCAGTGATAATATTCCTTCCTCTAGAGAAATATATATTTAATAAGATCATATTTAATATGATTTAATTATATTTATTATGATTCTCAAGACAATCTTGTGAGAAATGTCTGGCAAATGCCATTATCTTCATTCTACAAATTAAGAAATAGATTTAAACACATTAATTTACTAGCCTTAAAGTTCTATTAGCTGACAGAGTCAGTACTGAAATCCATAGCTCACTGATATCATATCCAGCAATCATACTTTAAAATACAGAGTCACAACAACTTTCACATTCACTTCTTCCTTTTCTTGCTATATCCTGCTCTACGCTCTCCTAATCTACATTTTCTGACCCACTTATTCATTCTCAGCAGCTGCAGAGCTGCCTCCATGCCTTCCAATTTCCTCCATCTTCTTTTCCTATTCCATGTGGTCCGTCCAATGCCAGCACCTGATCTGCCCAATCTACCCTTCCCACTCTGCTCTGTGGAAGCCCTGTGCCATCAGGAACAAACTCCTAGCATCTCTATGGGCTCAACCTTTCACATGATTGGTCCTTTAACCAATCCTAAATGGCTCCTAAATGGAATCAGGCCACCTTCTAGAGATAGCACAAGAGAGATGGCCACATATCCAATCTTGAATACCCCATTCCTGTGGCTCCTAATGAAGGTTTCTCTTTCTTCCTAATCACTATTTCCAAGCCACTTGTTTGCAATTTCCCCTCAATTACCTTTCTCTTCAAAGAGGAAAACTTTCGTTTATGCCGTCTTTTCCTCACCACATTTTCCATCCTCTACCAGTTTCTAGAACATCCTCATCTCCTTTCATTATATCAGCCCCTTGCTCATAAGCCTTCTTTCTACTCCACCATCGGCCACCGTTCTCAGCGAACATTGGGCTGACAGTGATTCCAATACCCCAATGTCTACTTTCTCAACCTCCTTGATGATAAAAAGGCTTTCTTCTAACTTAGCTAAATACAACCACATACTGGGCCAGAAAGACTGATAGGATTTGGGTTTGCAGAGATTAGGGGCTGGAGATGTTTTCTAAGTGAGAACTCTGAGAAAAGACAAGGAGATTCAAATGTGTTTAGTATTTGGTGGAAATGTGAATAAAACTGTTTGGCTAAATAATATATAAGACAGGAAATAGAGGAAGATAAGAGACAAAGAGAGACTGATCGGCTCTTCATATTTATATGTCTTATCTTCATTACTTGAATATATGCTTCTTGAAAACAGAGGCACTTCTAAGATTATTTTTAATCCTATACATTACCTACTAAGACAATCAATAAGTGTTTTCTGGAAATGCAATCCTCTGTTTTCCAGCAAAAAGTGCTGTAGATCTGAGATTCTAAGCAAGACACTTATTTTTATAATTTTTCCCAGTTTCCATGACAACTTGTGCTTCTAGCAAAAAAGTTCATTACATAAGACATTCTTTATAAGACACACTTTAAGGTCTTCATTTTTCAGATTACCTGCATCTAAAAAAGCTACCCCTCCTCAGTTTACTATTCACAAATATGGTCTGTACCTATTTGAACTTCTCATCAATCAAGATTCTTTGCTTCAGATCGTGTTGTACTATATTCTTGAATCATTGTCAAACCTTGAAATTCCCTTTGGCCAAATCATTAATGACTGCTCCTTAAATTTTTATTTTTTAAGACAAAGTAGTTCCTAAATACTGTATCACAGATGGCATTCTTACTGTGAAAGACAAGTAAATTAGCAGCATGTCAAGGCATTTTTCTCTTTCTGGGATATACTACATCTCGGCCCTATTTCTAATATCCTTCTCATCCACACTGCCAAAGTAGTCCAACACTTTAGTTAAGAAGATAAAATGCTTCCCTTACTCTTCCATACAAAGCCAATGATTTGTTTTTCCCATGATTATTGAAGAAGTAAAACAAATGCCACTCTGGAGAACATAGTTTAGCCATATGACATAAGTTTCCATCTCAAATAAGTTGCCTAGTGGTCACTCATAATTAAGGGTAAATCATCCCAACTGTGAAATGAATTTCACTTCCCTGTTAGATATCAGTTGGTTAAACCTATTATGGAATAAAATCTGTCAAAGTTACAAAATCTGACAGACTCCCTCTGGGAGATAATGTGGTAAATATAGTGGGAAAAGTGCTGAACCAGGACCCAAAACACATGGCTTCTAGTAAGTTGAGACATATGGTTTAACAAATAAAAATGTTCCTTGGGTACCATTAAGCAGAAATCTGAAATCATGACTCTGTTGGAAAATTAAGAACACATGATTGCTGTAACTCTCATTCTAGGTCCAGTATTTACTATCTCTGAGGTTTTATACAAGTTATATCATCATTCCCCTGTCTTTTCTGCAGAGTGGAAATAATATGTACCTTACTGACCTCAGAGCACCTGTTATCATAACGTGGGAAGTTGGGGAGTTTCCTCTCATTCCTCCCTCTGTGATTGTCCTTGCTTATACTAATCTTAGATCAGTCCATTACTCTTCACTCCCTGCCTCTCCAGTAACCCATAAAGACCACCTTAGACTAGTTCCCCAAATTTTTGTGTTCTTATTCCTCAGATTTTCATTTGTCCCTCTTTTCTCCCTTTGCTTAACACTTTTCTTCTTCTCCATTTGTTTCCTTTTCAATCTTCTTCTCAAGGATGAGCTGAATATCAGCTGAATCTTTCTGATTCATGAGCACATGAAATGGAAGATGGTGCCAATTGTTCTGACTACTTTTCTTGCTAAGCTTTCACCAAAAATTGGCTTCTCAAAGAAAAAGCAGCAAACTGACCCAGACTAGACTCATGATTTTTGTCTGCAATGTTCCCTTAAAATTCACAAACTGCATGTTTTCTTTAAGATCTCATTTAAAATCTTCCCATTCCGGAAGAATACCATGTACTCATCTACTTTGTGTAATTGGCCAAGTTGAAATTTGATTGTATGTTTCCAGGTTCAACTAGTTAGCATTACTTTAAAAGTTTAAGAATCAGATATCCTTCCCTAAGGCAAGGGTGTTATTCATAGTTGGTCTAAATGGGACTTGTAAGTCTGTTTTAGTAAGTAGACTATTATTATTGGGCAATTATTTGCTGAGCTCAAGACATTTTTGCCATTTTAAATGCCTCAAAACCAAGGTTCAAACATTTGACATTGTGAAATTGGACTTGTCTTCTCACATGATCTTAGGTTCTCTGGTTTTCTCTTTCTGTACTCACTGCTCTGGGGAATTAATATAATCACATCCCTTAAACTACTGGTACAAGTACACAATGGCTTCTAAATATTAGCTTAAAAACCACCTTTACATTAAAAATTTTAGCCAGTAATTTTTATGCTTCACTACCCCTATTAAACTTAATATGTTGAATATAAAAGAATTTCTTTCTCTGTAAGTTATCACTTCTTCCTAAATTCTCAGTGACATTGAATGATACTATCAACCTCCTACTCCTTCCAGATCAAATATTATAGTTGATATTATTAATACTTCAATCTGCAATCATCTTATACAGAAAGAGAAGGATGCTTTGAATCAAGATCAGGTCATTTCTCTGCATAAAACCCTCACCATCACCTTTAGTATAAAATTCAAGTTTCTTACCAGGGCCTACAAGACTCAAGACTCTATGTGATCTGAACTCTGCCTATTTCTCTGGCCTCATTTACCACTCATCACTCTAATGCCAATGACACTGGACTCCTTTCCATTCCCATGACTATGGATTGCTACCTCCTTCTTCCCAGGCAAGTCTCAGATAAAATGAATTTCCTGGACCACCTGACCACCTGCCAAGTCACTGTTTCAACACCTGGTTTTATTTTCTTCAGAGCACTCACTTTGTCTCCTTGTTGATTAGCATTCCCCCTCCCCCTCGCACACACGTATTTGACTATAATCCATGGGAGTGAGCACTCCTCCGTCCTGTTCTCAGTTGCTTCCTCACTACCCAATCTTGTCCACATAACTAAACCAAATGGAGATTCTCCCAGGATACCCTGCATTTTGCCTTTCCACTAACATTCACTCATCACACTTAGAATCACTTGTTCAGGTTCTGGTCCACCTGAACTGTAAATTCAAAGGAATACAGAATGCATCTGTCCTCTTCACCACTGTTTCCCCACCACCCTGCACAGAGATTGCTATAACAGGCACTCGGTAAATATTTGTGGGAAGAAGGGAGGGAGGGAGCAAGAAAGGGAGGGAAGGAAGGAAAGTGAAAAGTAAAGGAATAGGCTTTAGGATGACCAACACCCCACTCCTTATTTGCCTGGGTCTGAGGAATTTCCCTGCATATGAAACTTTCAGTGCTTGAACCTGGGAACTTCTAGGGAATCCAGGACAAGTGGGCCATACTAGCTTTGAAGGAAACCTTTAGAAAACAATTATCTCAGACATGAAAATGCCTGCAGCCAAAGTATGGTAAGTCTCTCCTACATGTTTAACAAATGAGTCAGATGTAATTTGTATTTATCTCATAAAGCAAGGTACTTTCTAGTTATATTGAACCATTTCCAGGCAGTCTCTGAGTCCTCCCATGCCTGTTGGCTCACACAGAAAGGATTCTGATACCCTGGCCACCATGTTTTGACCAGGAATAAGCTGTTGACCCAGAGGCAGCCGTTAGAGGCTGGTAGCAGATTATTAAGTAATCTCATATGAGAACTTGGCCCAGTTTCAGCAAGGAAGGAAGCCTGAAATGGATAAGGATTAAGTATACCACCCTTTTCGGGGGGAGATTTGACCTTTACATTTACAAAAAGAGAGTCAGGGAGAAGTGTCAGGAGCAGTAGATACAGAAATATCAAGAAATGAGGCCGGGCGCAGTGGCTCACGCCTGTAATCCTAGCACTCTGGGAGGCCGAGGCGGGCTGATCGTTTGAGCTCAGGAGTTTGAAACCAGCCTGAGCAAGAGCGAGACCCCGCTTCTACTAAAAAAATGGAAAGAAATTAGCTGGACAACTAAAAATATACATATATAAAAAAAAAAAAATTAGCCGGGCATGGTGGCACATGCCTGTAGCTCCAGCTACTCGGGAGGCTGAGGCAGAAGGATTGCTTGAGCCCAGGAGTCTGAGGTTGCCGTGAGCTAGGCTGATTCCACGGCACTCAATCTAGCCCGGGAAAAAGAGTGAGACTCCGTCTCAAAAAAAAAAAAAAGAAAAGAAAGGAAATGTTACCATAATAGTGGCCTGTGGAATAGGAAGCAATAGGTTTTTAGGTTTCTGCATATCAGGGTGTCAGAGCTATTAAAAACTGTATCCTACGCAACAAAAAAGGAAAACTACAGACCAATATCCCTTATGAATATAGATGCAAAAATTCTCAACAAAATTCTAGCTAACCGAATCTAGGTGCTTATTGAGAAAATAATCCATCATGACCAAGTGGGCTTGATTCCAGAGACGCAGGGATGGTTCAACATACGCAAATCTATAAACGTAAATCACCACATAAACAGAAGCAAAAACAAAAACCATATGATTCTCTCAATAGACACAGAAAAAGCATTTGACAAAATTCAACACCCTTTTATGATAAGAACGCTTAACAAAATAGGCATAAATGGGGCTTACCTAAAAATGATACAAGCCATTTATGACAAACCCACAGCCAACATCGTACTGAATGGGGAAAAATTGAAAGCATTCCCACTTAGAACTGGAACCAGACAAGGTTGCCCACTATCTCCACTTCTATTCAACATAGTGCTGGAAGTCCTGGCCACAGC